>VDFB02104768.1:0-46856 GCA_007258455.2 Sequoia sempervirens | reverse complement strand
CCCTCCCCCTGTCTCCCCTTAATCTCTCTCCCTCTCCCCCCCTCTCTCTCTCAAGTCTCTCCCTCCTACGCCCTCTCCCCCTCTCCCCTCTACCCTTAATCCTTGTACACCCTCTACGCTTTATCTCTCTCCCACTCCCCCCCTCCCTCTAAAAAGTCTATCCCTCCTACCCATCCTCCCTCTCGAGCTCCTCTACCCTTAACCCTTAAACCCTAGGACCCCCTACCCTTTATCTCTCTCCCACTCACCCCCCTCTCTTTCTAAAGGATTAAATTTGATGGTTGAATTTACCTGTCAACAATTTTTTTAATTACGGTTATCTATTGAAGCGTGCCCTTAAAACATTATGATATACCTTAGTGTATGTAAAATTATATATAAATCAAACATATATATAATTATAATTCTATATAAATTTTCACAGTTTATCCAAAAATATCTCCTTTTACAATCTTCTTAAAATTTTGATTGTATTTTATAGGAAAAATCTTTAAATACGGTCATATGGCCATCAAATTTAAGTTCTCATTTAAAAACATATGTATATTCATATTAAAATTAGGGTGTTCGACCGAACATTCTTGGAATGTTCGGTCGAACCCATTTAATAAAGTTTTTTTAATTGCATGTTATGGTGGTTCGGTCGAACTATGGTTCGGTCGAACCCTAGTTCGACCGAACCTTTCCAAGATGTTCGACCGAACACATATTTGGTCGAACCCCTCTTTTTTCACCCTTGCTTCCTAAGGCACCAGAATTGTTGAAAATTTTGCGTTTCGAAGCTCAATTTCAGAATGAAAATGGAGAAGATCTCAAAAACCCAACTAGTATTGGGTTCCCCTCAAAATGAGCTATCCAACGAATATAATTTTAGTATGTTTTGATTATATTATCTATCTATTTTTTAAGTTTTATTAAATACAGGTTTTTCACTGAAAACAAAACTCTCTATTCTGCACAAGTGGAAAAATAGAAGATTATCAAAAAAAAAAATTTAAAAATATGAGTGCACCAGATATTGGAGTCCTTGATCCAATGAAAAAAAAAAAAAAGAATTTTGATACATACAGTAAAAGTTATGCGTTATACGGTCGCGCTATGTCTGAATTGTCATTTGATTGACTTCGAAACTTGATTAAAGAAACAATATTCAATAAAAAACTATCTAACCAAGTGGAAGCACTAGATATGTGAGTTAGAAATCTAAAATTTTAGAAAGAATTGGAATTTATCCTTCATGGAAAAAAGTTATGCTATAATGCATCACTTTTAAAAAATGTTGTTTTTGAAAACCACTTTTGTGGGAGATGGAAAAAGAAGTGGCACCTGATTCCAAAATTGAAAAATATTTTTAGAATCTACAGAAAAAATATGACAAGACTCTAGTTTACATCATCTTCAAATTCCTTACGGTTCAATCGCTATAGGTTCCTGAATGTGGAGATTGTGTTAAAAAAAAAATATCAGTGTCCAGTTAGGCCAAAAAGTGTAAACCACTATTGTGGGATCACCCAATTTCAAATTTCCTAATATTAGAGACACTTAAGATTAGGGTTTGTATGCACATTTAATTTCAAGATCCATTGTTTCTATCAAAGTTTGATTACCAACCTAGGGGTTTGATCAAGGAAAACCCCCATAAGCAAATCAACACTATATTTTGTTTTACAGGTGTTTTTATATGTTCAAATCTAAAAATCAGGTTGAGAAGGTAGGGTAGGGATAGAAGATCAGATTTAGAATTTGACTTTTCAAAAAAGAAGAATGGGAATAATATGCCACTTGTTGCGTATGAGTCACAGTATAGTGAAATTTCCATATTTTTGAAGGTTCAAATCCACCACTATCAAATTCTTCTTCCTGCCTAGAAACCCTAGCTTGGGAATTATACATCCAACCTAGCACATGAGTTCTAGTGTGCCCTAAAGTCTACATTTTTTAGGATTTCAAGGTTTATTTTGAGTACATTTAGGTTTCCAAGTGCACCTCTATGTTCTCCTAGCTTTCTGTTCTATTTTTCATTCATTTCTAGGTCATTTTTTGAATTTGTACACATCATTAGGATTTGACATTAGGTCTTGCATGTTACTTGTCTTTCCAAGCCCTAGCTTGGTGATGAACCCCTTTTTAGCCTTTAATCATACCCTAGGACAACCTTTAGTATATTTCCTTCCTTCATTCCATCTATGGATTGAGATCTCTAGGGTTTCCTTGAGTGAAACTAAGTGAAATAGGTCTAGGTCCTAAACCCTAGTGCTCCATCTCCCAAAACATTTGGGGCACCCTATTTCTAAGGTTTCATTTTGGTGAAATTGCATTTAGAACACATTATTTCTAATTTGGAGTGCATCATATTCCTAGATCTAGCTTGCATTAAATTTTTATTAGGTTTTGCATTAGTTAATTTGCATCTAGGGTTTCTAAATATTGCATTATTGAAAGTGCATATATGGTTCATTTTTGCATCTTGCATCATTGAATTTGATCTAAATTTTTTATTTTCACTTACCTTGGACATCATCCAAGACAAAAAAACATAGCATTCACATAGAATTTTTTGAAAACAATGCAAAAACCCTAATTTGGGACTCATACACCCCTCTGGTCTATTTAGTCCCAATACAGGAGATTTTTCCTTATTTCTAGGTATTTTTTGGTCAATGTTATTCACTATTTGAACCCCTAAAAAACCTTGATTGGGACTCATACGCCCCTCTGGGAGATTTATTCTTGTGTCATGTTTGAAACTACATTTTACAACATTAGAAACTCTATTTCAACATTCCTATTTATTGTCATTAGCTTTTTGTTTTAGTTTACTGAGTTTTTGTTTCATTCATTTCATTAGATCTAGCTTAATTCAAAAAAAAATCAATTGTGTATAAAATTACATTATTGTACTTTTCATTCTTAGAATTACTTCATTGTTCAATTAGCTTAGATTACATTAGTTCTAAAACAAAACCAAAAACACCTATAAAATGATGAACCACTTGGACAAAGCATAGTTATTTGAGTATGTCAAATTTCTTTGTCCAAGTAAACCTAAACCTCAAGCCTTTTAGTAGTGATGACTTTGACATGTTAGATGAAGCCCTTGAGGATTTCATCTCACAAGGTTCATCCACTAAGACTTGCTATAACCAACTGAAACTAAGAGAAGTTAATGTGATTCAACCTCAACTTATCATTTACCCACTTTCACATAAACCTAAAACTCAAAAAAAACTTGCTTTCACCCTTGAATCACCTAAGAACAATGTTTTTCAGCAATCAAGTTATATAATATGATTTCTCATACATATAACACTAGAAATAATCCACAACCAAGACAAACAACCCCAACATCCTTACCTTTTCCTAACTCCATCTTGCCTAGTGCCCCTCATTTACCTTCAAATAGTGGAAAGGAGTATGATATTGTTGAACAACTTAAGAATACTCTTGCAAAGATATCCCTATGGGACCTAATTAAGAATTCCTATAATTATCACACTATGCTTCAAACTTCCTTGCAACAAGTTTTGGTTTCCTCTCGTACAAATGCAAATGATGTGGCAGCTCTAATTCAAGGAATGAATGTGATTAATGTAGACATTACCTTTCATCAACATGAGTTACCTCCTTTGGAAATGAGAAATAAAAATGACGCATTCATGATAATAGCCACCTATGATGGGTGGGGAATAAAAATAACCCTTGTTGACAATGGTTCCACTCTTAATCTGTGTAGTGTGACCCTCTTAGATAAAATAGGCATGGATAAATCAAGAATTCAACCTAATTCCTTGTCAATTTGAGGATTTGATAATGTAGGAAAGCAACTACTACTTGTGATTACTTTTCATATTATAGTTGGAAAGGTTACATTAAGTAAACCCCTATTCATGTCATGCCCAATAATTTTTCATACAATCTTCTTTTATGGAAACCTTGGATTCATGAGATGCATGTGGTGCCTTCGACTCTTCATCGTATAATGAAGTATGTCTATAGCAATAAAGTATACCAAATTGAAATAGACCTCGAGCCTGAAAGTTTCTTACAAGTTGAAAAAGGAATGACAAGTCCTCTAAACACATTAATATCAACATCAAACATAAAACCTATGGAAGAAGAAAAACAAGAGATGGAAATGGTGTGAAAGTTATTGGATGATGATTGGGGTTCCTTATAGTTCACACCTTTGTCTATGGGAGAATACATAATCACAAGAAAAGAAGATGAAAAACAAAAGCAACCGATTGTGATGTCAATGCAGAATTCGAAAGAAAACTCACAAGCATCTACCTCATCTACTCTAGAAAAAGACACAAGCTATACAACAAACTTTGATGAGATAGATTATCAAAAACCACTAAACTCAAAAGAAATGGAGAAACTTTATGGAAGAGGTTATGATATTATGAAACAATTTGGCTATAATGCAAAAGTATTTGGAAAGAAAGAACAAGGCATCTATGTTCTTGTAGATCCTAACACGAAGAGACAAAAAGTGGTTTGGGATATTATCCTTCTAAGATAATGCAAGCAAAAAATAGACCCTCATTGAACATCAATTCCATCACATGTAATCATAAAACAACTCTCACCTTGAAGCATCCTGAATTGCTTGATATGACTTGTGAACCATCATTGGAATACTTCGAAGATGATGAAACCTTGAAAGAAATTTTAGGATTTTATGACAAACCATCTACTCCTCCTAAAAATAAATGGGTTTCATGTGCTATGATTAGTGCTAACCAAAAAGATGGAGAAAAGGAAAGTAATGAGATTGATAATGACAATGAAGAATACAACTCTGAATTCCCACAACAAGGTGCACTTCCTCTAGGAGATACAATTGACATATTGATGGATATTAACTATAAGGAGAAGGTGATTAAGATAGGAAAGTTCCTTGATGAATATGAACAAGAATACCATGCAACTTTGCTTCATGAATTTCCCAAACTTTTTGCTTGGAATTATTCGAATATGTCAGGAATTAATGCTAAAATAGTGACGCACAACATAGTCCTTGTTGAAAATGCTAAATCGGTAAAACAAAAGATACAAAAGATGAATCGTAAGATAGCCTTACTAGTTAAGGGTGAGATTGAAAAACTCCTCAAAGTTAGTTTTCTATGACCTATAGATTATTCTGCTTGGATCTTGAATATTGTTGCAATTGCAAAACTTGACAAGTGTAATAGGATGTGTACAAACTTGCATGATTTAAATAAAGCATCTTTAAAATATGACTTACCCCTCCTAATATTAACATGATAGTAGACTCGACTATGGGACATGCTTTGTTGTCATTCATGGATGGATTCTCTATATATAATCAAATCTTTATCAACCCTCAAGATCAATAGAAAACAACATTTACTATAGTTTGGGGAACATTTTGTTGGGTAGTCATTCCTTTTAGATTGAAGAACGCAGGCACAATATATCAACAAGCTATGACATTAATATTTCATGATTACATACATAATATTTTTGAGGATTATGTTGATGATATTCTTACTAAATCTTTAAATCAAAAAGACAATGTGAATATCCTTCAAAAATATTTGAATGGATGCAAAAAATATAACATGAGATTAAATCCAAAAAAGTATGTCTTTGGTATAGATAGTGGAAAACTTTTAGGTTTTATTGTATCTCATAGAGGCATTGAGGTGGACACGAATAAAATTGATGAGCTATAGTCATTCAAGTTATCCATCATTTTGTAGCATCACTAGCAGACTAAACATTATCATTTACACATCTTCTTAAGAAAGAGGTGTAGTCTAATTAAAATAAGGATTGTAAATAGGAATTTGAGAGCTTGAAAGATTATCTTGCTACTCTACCTATTCTACAACCTGTTGTGCAAGACAAACCATTTATCCTTTATACATCAGCATCGGCCCATGCTCTCATAGCATTGTTGGCCCAAGAAGATGAAAATGGTAAAGAACATCTTGTTTATTACATCGGTCAAACCCTAATTTATTATGAAACATGATACACATGTTCAATAGAGGAAAAACATTTGGATCTTTTATTTTCTACTAGTAAGTTGAGACACTACTTAATGAATGCTAAAATACATGTGATGATGAAATTCAATCCTGTAAAATATCTTTTTGCTAAAATAGATTTATCAGGACGTTTAGCTAAGTGGGTTATGTTGTTAACTGAGTTTAACGTTAAGTTTTTCTCGCAAAAAAAAATTAAAGGACAAGATCTAACCAACCAATTAGTTGAGGCTCCTTCTCTTCTAGTGTTACCTAATAATGATTCATTCCCTAATAATAACGTGTTGATAATTGAACCTAATACATGGGAGTTATATTTCAATAGCTCTAGTTGTAGAATTGGCTCTGGCGCAGGGGTTATAATAGTCCCACCTAATAGAAATCCTATTCCCTTGTCCTATCACTTAAACTTCCTATGCACAAACAACATAGCGAAATATGAAGCATTAATTGCAGGTTTATGTGTTGCTTTAACTCTAGGAGCCCGAGACATAAAGATATTCAGTGATTCGCAATTAGTCATGAAACAAATAAATAGATTGTATCAAGCAAAACATGAAAAATTATCAAAATATAAATATCTCATAATGAATCTATTAGAAATATTTGATTCATTCACCATTGATAACATCCCACATAAAGATAATCGACATGAGAATGCAATGATGAGTGTGGCTTCTCTGATATCTCCTCAAGATCCTTCAAAAGATTTCACATTCATTGTGCACATAATTATGAAACCATCGATAGAATATAAAGTCGAAGAAGTGTTATCAACCACCATGGAAAGCTCTAGTGAATGGTACACACCAATATTTAATTATTTAAAAGATGGTATTTTTCCTAAGTCGATGATAAAGAATATTTGAGCTCACCTTCAGAAACTTGTATCTAGATACATAATCCTCACTGAAATGTTGTATAGAAGGTCCTTTAATGGTAGATTTCTTAAGCAATCTGAAATCCCCATAGCACTTGTGAAAGCTCATGTAGGTGCTTGTGGAGGTCATTTTGGAGGAAGTTCATTAGTTCAAAAGTTAATCTACATAGGATATTACTGGAGGAACATGGAACAAGATTGCTTCAAATACATTTAGAAATGTCACAAATGCCAAGAGCATAGAATTTTAATTCATGCTCCTCCCTTTGAACTTTGTGCTCAAATACCTATTTGGCCATTTTCGATATGGGTTTGGATCTTATTGGAAAAATATCACCACCTTCCTCTACCTGACATACATTCATAATTACTGCAATGGACTATTTCACAAAATGGGTAGAAGCTATTCCCCTTCATTCATCAACTACTGATGTAATATGTCATTTCATACTGGAACGCATTATTGCTCACTTTGGACTTCCTTCCACGTTAGTTTCAAACAATGGGATACCATTTAAGAATAATGACGTAAAGAAGTTCTTAGAGACATTTAACATCCAACATCATTCTTCAACATCCTACTACTCGCAATCTAATGGTCGAGATGAATCAACTAATAAAACTCTTGAGAAAATCTTAAGGAAGACAGTAAGGGTGAGTGCAGGATCATGGGGGTCCAAAAAGTGGTGATATGACAAAAAAGTTGCTGATGATTCTTTTTTTATCCAAATTTGATGAAATAAAAAGGGTTTATTAAGAAAATTATCAAATTTCCAAAAGTATAAGGTATACCTTATTTGGAATTAAATATTTAATTATCATTAACTTTCTACATAGATTCTGACTAAAGTCCTGATTGATAGGTTGATTGAAAAACATCTATAATTCTTAAAATATTTCACATTTTTTTAATTTGAAAGATGTGTCACATTCTATGCTTCCCATAATATAGGATAAAATAAAAAGAAAAAATGAATTTCATAAATGTTTGACCAAGTTATGATGGTCAGACAAGCACGTTTTAATATTTTAAAAAAATAATAATAAAAAATTCATAACTAATTATTTACTTGTAAAAAAAATATAAAAAAATATGCGACACATTTAGGCATGTTTCCTCTACATATATTATTATTATTTTTTTAAGTATCATTTTATGCTTGTACTAGGTTGGTTAGACATATACCTACTTTTTATTTTTTTCTAAAAATATAGTACTACTGCATTGAAATTTTAAATTTTCACCAAATAGATTTACTTTTTTTCAAAAATGGAATAGTATCTTAGAAACTACATTCAATTTTCTAAAAATTATATTCTTACATATATATTTGTCAAATTATGTTAATAACTTATTCATTTTTTATGTCAAGTTGCCTAACTCTATTTTTCTGAATTTTCATTGCCACTTAAGGGCCTATTTTGGACCCCCATGATCTTGCACTGACCCGTAAGTAAACATAATAAATATTGGCACATGTAGTTGACATATGCATTATGTTCTTACCATACTACTATTAGAACATCAATTGAAAACACTCCTTATAACCTTTTCTATGATGTTGAAGCAATAATGTTGTTGGAATTGGAAATCCCTTCATTGAGAATCACTCTCCAAGGACTTATTGATGATAATACTTTTAAAGAACAATGGTTTTTATCAACTTGAAATTCTTGACGAATAGTGCATTAATGCTTTTGAGCATCTTCAAGCTTATTCTAGAAAAATGCAACATAATTACAATGGTAATGTCATTCCCTGAACATTTACTAAAGGTGATTTGGTGTTATTTGAGAATCAACATGATGTCAATGCTTCCTCGACTAAAAAAGGAAAATTCAGCCCTAATTGGTTAGGACCTTATCAAATTGATGAAAGATATGGGTTTGGAGCATATACGTTAACAAAATTGGATGGTACGCCTCTTAAAGAACCTATTAATGGCATGCATCTATGTCAGTACTATGTAGATAATCTTCTTCAATAATTTGAATGATAGAGCAGTGGTGTTAGAGTTAGTAGATGATATTCTATGTTCTCTTGCATCGCTTCATTCTTGACAAACAATTATTTGTGTGTCTTGAATACTAAAGTAATTATTTAAATTAATTTTAAGTGTTTACTTTAGCTTTCATACTAGATTTAAGTTCATCTTATATATTGTGTTATATTAGATCCTTATATGCATTTAATGTTCTTAATTAGATCATAGGTGCATTTAATTTAACATAAAATACTTAATCATAATGTTGCATCTAAAAGAAACTAGGAAAGTTTTAATTAGATCACATGGAACATGTTAAATCATGGAGACATTTATTAAATAGTCTTACAAAGATTATTTGATCTAAATCACATTGTCATTTAACTTAAAACACATAAGCATAAATAATCAAGCATGAAATGATCATATATATATATATATATATATATATATATATATCAAAGTTTTGAGTACATGTCATCAAATATACAATGCTAGTGTGTCTTGTGGCTACTATAACCCTCAGGATTTGGTGATCACATATGTCTAGAGATAGTCCATCAAAATACGGTAGTATGCGATCGTGATCATGAACTAATAAGAGCATCCAAAGAATATCGTAGACCATGTGCTCATCCAACAGTCGTGGTCTCTTGTCCAATGGCCTCTAGGCACTCTTGCTCTATGTGGTCTTTGTTTTCCTATAGCCTGGCTACCTCTGCATGAAGTCTCTTGACCTTAATTGGACCTCAAGATAACCAAATCTCCTCATAGGCAGCTTTAACTCATTCAGCATGCCTAGTAACACCCTTGTACACTGTTGTACCCTCGTAAGCATATAACAATAAATAAAAATTTCATCACCTAGATATTCAGAAGGCTATGTAAAGACAGACTCATCCTATGCAGGAGGCATGGAGGATGTACTAGTCTCCCCATGCTTATAATTTTTGGTAAATGTCACAACTATTGACTCTAATCTAGTAACAAGAGTGGGAGCTAGATCTCCCCACTCATGGGAAACTACACCTTCATCTACCATATCACTACCCTCACTCATCAACTCCTCCTCATCCTCCTCCCTCTCCTCTCCCTCATAATTTGAGTCTGCCTCCTTGTTGTAGTTCTCATCTATCTCATCTATGAAAAGGTTTGCAAATCTGAGCCCTATATCCTCACCTGTCTCCTACTCCTCATCCCTCTAATCTAGAAGTGGTCCTATGAAACCTGTAGGTGATCCATGGGAAACATAGGAGTTGGTCGTGCTACTACCCACCACTCCTCATACGCATTTGTAGCACCAAATTCATCAGTGTCGAGGACTAGGAGAATATCAAGGTCATCATCCTTTGAGTCACTAAAGACAACATCATCTGAGATTAATTGTCATGTATCTTCAAGCCTCCAAGCACTCTGCATTGATCACTTGTAAAAGGGTCATGCTACCTATATCTGCCTAAACTGTTACATGACATGATCATAGTAGAATGGTCTTACTACGTAATCGTGTCTACCTAGTATAAATATTTCCATCTACATCCTCCTTAGTTTTTGGATTTCATCCAACCATTGTGGTATCACCTAGTATGGTCTCCACAAGATCTCCTCCTAATCCATTCAATTGAATATGACTCTCCAAAAATGTAAATCCTCATACGGCCACGCCCATCTCAGTGGATAACTAAATGCATGTGGGTACCCAAGTGTGGATATCGAAGGGAACCCCATCAGTCCGGTGCATGTGATATGCTCTAAATACCACACCTACAATAGTGTATAATGTACCATACTATCCACCTCATGATATGTGAACCTACCTAGATCATAATATAAATGTGCCAAAATGTTGCGGCCCCAGGCATATACAATTCTATGGTTCTCCATCTGCTTGATCACGTGAACAAAACCCTTGTCTAGGTGTGCTCCTCAACCATTGGGGATGATTACTAGTGCTACTATAAACATCATGATCCATATAAAGACTTGTGAACATGCATAGAGTAGCCATGCTAGCTCAATGTGTGTCCCTACAATCTCGTATCGAACCGTTCCTCCTAGGAAATATCCTCTATCCACTCGCATTTGTGTGTATGTATGATCCCCTATGAAGCACATGGTCTCTCCTCAAATAGGAACTTAAAGGATACAATGTACATCCTCCAGGATAATCATCATCTCACCAATGGGTAGGCGAAATGTGCAAGTATTATCATCCCATCTCTCTGCAAGCGCCATCAACATGGCGTCATGTACCTCATGGGAGGCATGAGGTACGCCCATTAGATCCTAGTGGTCTATAGAATCTAAGTGTCTACCTTCAATAATGTTGAGACTAGGTCTTGTAAGTGACAAAATTGTCTGTCGTTGAGACACTGTCGAGACCAAGGTGGAGTCTAACAAAAAAAGAAAAAACATGTCCTATAAGCATTCTAAAATATTAAATCTATACATCAACAATCAAAACATGTACTAAAGTTATTCTGGTGTACTTTTATAAGGGTCCTAGACACTTTATTCCCCTTTTGTGACACTTCACGAAGAAATGGGAAACTTTGTGAAAAAGTGGGACACTTCACGACAAAGTGGGACACTGTGAAAAAAAGAGATGCTTTGTGAAATTTTCTTCCAGGGTCCTAAATATACCTAGAAATGTGTAAAAACATAAAATAAATGTGTAAAAATGAAGCAAAGGCACAGAAGGATCAACTCACCTAATACTGGAGGTCACCTCAAGCTACCTCCTCCCATAGGCTCTCGAGTCTCAGAGGCATGTATTCTTGACAACTCGGCATTTTCACTCACTCTCTAGCAATTTCAAACTACAAGAAAGTAAAAGAAAAAATGATTACAAATTACTTCACTTTTTACTCTTGTATATGTTTAAATTAGGTCATTTGCATATTAGGGTTAAAAAGTGCTTTTTCATTCAAACTAGCATACTGAGGGCTAGCGAGCTCCATTTTTTATGTAATTTGTTGCATTGGATTCATGATTCCACTCTCATTATCATCAAATGTTTATCACTATGTGGTATGGTACTTATAAATACCTTATGATACGACTTATGCAATTCAATGTGATTAGACTGCTACCTTGATTCACCTCCATAAAGCAAGCAGAATCAAGGGGGCATACATCTACCCTCGAATTTGATTTCGTGAAGTTAGATAAGAGGAATTTTTTAGCATCTAATGAATTGGTTTTGTAGGATGTGGTTCCTAACATTGTGGTTTTGTAGATAGCTAGAATGGGGGCTTCATTCTCCCATTTCTACAAATGAATCCATATGAGTATCCTTTTATGAAATAAAATTATTGTTCGAATTCCTTTAGCTTGCACATGCACGTAAAGTCATATGGGCCATAAAGAGGGGGCTAAATATAGTGTAGAAAATTTTACACCCTTCTTAGAGATGGTATAATTTCACACTTATTTGGGACCCATTTTAGAACCCTTGTATTAAATACCCTTTAAATCATCATTAATAGGCCCCTAAGATCCTTTATTTTGAATCTCAAGGCTTATTTCAACTAAAATCCTGACAAAATCAATAAAAACATTAAATTTTCTAACAACCCATCATTATCCCACCCCAAAAAACTAAGGTGGGACTCATATACCACCTTGGGCATATGAGTCCCCCTAGGTGGGACCTATACGCCACAAGTGGTCTATGAGTCCTGTGTGGCCCATTTTTAGGGTTTGAGCAAGAAATTCAAGTTTTAAATTCAAAATTTTGGTTGATGTTGGCTTTTGAGATCTAATAAATGGTAAATTAGTTGTAATTCCTATATAAACAAGCTTCTAAGTCATTATTTCATCTAGAGAAAGCAATTCAAGATCTAAGCATTCACAAGCACTCAAGCATTCTTTCACAAGAGCATTCAAGAGCAAGTAGCAAGCAAAGTTGAAGTATTGGAGCATAATTATAGTGTTTTTTTAGGTCTTCAAGATCACTTTCATTCAATATCTAGCATTTTCAAGGATTGATTATGGTTTCCTATGGTGAAACATGATGGATTTTAGGTTGGGGAGATGCAACTAGCCATCAAACCATGCCTAATGAATTGTTTCCTAAGTGATTCCATCCTCCATTGTCATTCTAGTTTCATCCTAAGGAATGTACATGCATCATTATGGCTCATTAGGGTAATTAGGGATCTCCTAAAGTGATTCATTCATCTTCATGTTTCATTCATGCATCTCATCCTAACACATTAGAATAGGTTGCATTACATTTCAGATTTCCTAATCTTAGAGACACTTAAGATTAGGGTTTATATTCATATTTACTTTCAAGATCAATTGTTTATATCAAGGTTTGATTACCAAACTAGGGGTTTGACCAAGGAAAACCCCCCGTAAAAAAATCAACTTTATATTCTATTTTGTAGTTCTTTTTATAGGTTTAGATTTGGAAATTAGGTTGAGAAGATAGAGCAGGGATAGAAGAGAAGATTTAGACTTTGACTTTTCAAAAAATAAAAATAGAATTGATATGCCACTTGTGGCATATGAGTCCCAATATAGTGAAATTTCTAGATTTCTAAAGATTTAGATTCACCACTACTAGATTCCTATTCCTGCCCAAAAACCCTAGCCTGGGACTAATACACCTAGCCTAGTGTATCAGTCCCATTGTGCCCTAAAGTCTACATTTTTAAGATTTTAGGGTTTATTCTAAGTACATTTAGGTTTATAGGTGCACCTTTGTGTTCTCCTAGCTTTTTTTTTATTTTGAAAATTCATTTCTAATTCATTTGTTGAAGTTTTACACATCATTAGGTTTTGACATTAGGTATTGCATGTTACTTGTCTTTCCAAGCCCTGGCTTGGTGGTGAACCCCTTTTTAGTCTCTAATCATACCCTAGGACAATCTTTAACAAACCTCCTTCCTTCATTCCATCTATGGATTGAGATCTCTAGGGCTTCCTTGAGTGAAACTAAGTGAAATAGGTATAGGTCCTAAACCCTGGTGCTCCATCTCCCAAAATATTTGGGGCACCCTATTTCTTAGCTTTCAGATATTAAAACCCCTTAATATTTTTTTATACATATCAAGTTCATTATTGGTACATAGACTAATATTAATAATACAAATTATTTGAATTACTACCATCATCAATTATATAATAACTAGCATTATCGATATAGACGTTAATGCTATCAAGAGTCTCATTATTTTCTATATACACAATAATGCAATTATTAATAGTATTAACATAAATTTCTTTCAATATTTTTATTATATTCCTTAATATTAATGTTGCTCACTATAATGGTATTAGCACCATACTCCAAAGCATGAAGTTCCCTCTCACTATTGTTATTTATCATTAATAATGATATTACCCTTGTATGTTAGAACTAATCTTATTTCCAGCACTAAGTATACTCTTACTATTAAATTATTATCTTTCTTTTTTATCATTAATAGAGATGGCGGTGCTAATATTACTCCCAAATAATAATATCAATATCAATTTAATGTCTACTATTATTTAAAATATTAATATTAATATTAATACTACTGTTGTTATTAAATGACCCATATCAACACTGCACCTTATACAAAGGTAACTATCATGCAGAACTCTTATTACCCTATAGGAATAATATCAAAATTAATGTTATATTTGATAGTACCATCAATTAACTTACAATTAAAATCCATTTGTTGATAACAATGATGATATTGCAATTCTTATTATTCTTATAAACTCCACGTGGATACGAACCATATCCCTAATATAAATATTAGTACTCAACTGCTACATGGAAGCAAGTGCCACATAATGACTAGTACTTGCCTTTATAGTATTGTAATTATTATTTTTTAGATTTGAAAAAAAATAAATGTAAATTTTACTAATGTGAATAAAAATAAATGTAAGCTTTGTTAATTATAGTGTTTCAGTATTGTTAATTAGTTCTATACATGACCTAACCCTAACCCTAACTCACACCCTAACTTTAATATTAAGCCTAACCCTAACAATAAATTCTAAACCATCATCCTAATCTTAGACCTATCTCTAACCCTAACTATGGTCGTAACCCCAACCCTAACAATAAATAATTGTACAGTGACATTACAAAAAAAATCTATGAATTAATATTGAGAATAAAATTTAAAATAAAGATATTAGATGAATAAAATTTTGGAGCAATATATCTATTAATCATATTTAAGTGATTTTTATTAGTAATATTTTATTTTTAATTTATTTTAATTTAATAGTTCTAATTGGTCATAATTTTTACCTTATTCTTAATTATAATCCAAATCCTAATTCTAATGCTTTTAGGATTATAATAATTAATAGTAATTAATTAAAAAATTGAAACATTATATCTATTAATCATATTTTAGTGATTTTTATTAATCATATTTTATTTTTAGTTTATTTTAATTTAACAGTTCTAATGATAATTTTTACCTTATTCTTAATTCTAATCCAAATCCTAATTATAATGCTTTTAAGATTTTAATAATTAATAATAATAATTTATTATAATGTTTTTTTCCCTATCAATTAGCAACCCCCTATTCTCACATATTCTCCACTGGGGTTGCATGTTTCTAACTATTTACTGTCCCCATTTTGCTTCACTAAAGCAATACATGCTTGTTTATCAATATGTAATACTTGTAGATCTCAACTATCTCATGTAACCTTTTTTTTTACTATATAATAAAATTTTGTGGCCGCACCACCTTTGTTTAAAAAAAAAATTAATAATAATAGGTTAGAATTATAATTTAATGAATAATTATAATAATTTTAGTTATTTTAATTTAGTTTTTAGTTGTATTATGTATGATTGGAAGTTAATAAAATTTTAAAAATAAAAAATGTGACTATCAAATAGTTTAATATTTGATTTAAATTTTTATTTTAATTGTGTAAAATCAAATCCCTTGGAAGATTATCTTTATATGCTAATTTATGGATGTGTTGTAATTTATGTTTCATTTTATTATTTTAATAGTGTGAATCCAAATCTCTATAAAATAGCTAATTGATTTTTGTGATATTTTCTTAATAAAAAACAACAATTGCATATATTAAAAAAACATTTTTTTTTAAATGTAAAAAATAAGTAACATTTATTAATTTTAGAAAGATTTAACAAAATGACTCTATAAAGTAAAAAAATTAAAATTTTAAAAATGTTAAAAAAAATAGTTTTCCTTGCATTCCCTACAAATTTTCCCCTAACACCCCAAACTTCTTAGCCAATTATGTTCAAGAAAAATTATTTTTTATAATTTTTAAATTTAAGTATTTAGCATGTTCACTTTAAAAAATTAAATTATATTTGAAAACCATAAAATTCTAGTTTTTTATTGGTTCAAAACCAACTTATTAATAAATAATTAACAAAATGAGTTGAAGAATTGATTACAATCTAATGCTATGCCTGACGGCAAGTACTAATAATGAAAGGGAGGTTAATTTAAACTACAAAAACAATTGAACCAAGGGTGCATCTACCAATTTCCCCATATCTTGTGATTCAAAAATAAGAAACTAAAACTATGGCTATTCATTTTACATTCCACGAAGTTAAATTTATGGAACCAAAGGTTAACTTTACAAGTATGTGCATCTACCAATTTCCCTGGATCTTGTGATTCAAAAATAAGAAACTAAAACTATGGATATTCATTTTACATTCCACAAAGTTAAATTTATGCAACCAAAGGTTAACTTTACAAGTGCTAAGAACTAGATCTACATTCCCACTCAATCCAAGTTTAAAATTGGGAAGTAATCATGATTGAGTATGCTAAAGTAATTTATCCTGCCTAAATAGGATTTGATACCCCTATCAAAATTGAGGATTATTTTTCACTGGTAAAAAATAAAATGGGGCAACGATAGTGTAGGATAGAGGCGACTAGTCCAAAGAAGTGCCCCATATCTTTAACTATGGTCTTATGACTAGGGTGATGCAGGTTAGTACTCTAAGTACATATGAGGAAGTAAAAGGAAAAGAAGAATAAGAAGCAGTAATGCAAGATAAGTATGAATCCTTGATGAATAATGAAACTTTGGAATTTACAACTCTTTCAAAAGGTAAAAGTGTATTTGATTGCAAGTTAACCTAATAAATAAAGTTCACATCAAATGGAGCTATAGAAAAACATAAGGCAAGGCTAGTGGCTAGAGGCTTCTCACAAATAGAAGGTATTGACTATTACTACAGTTGTTAAAATGATTTCAATTTGTATAATAGTTGCTTTAGTTGCAAATTTTGGTTGACAATTTTTCAAATGGATGTAAAAGTTATATTTCTACATGGTGATTTGAACGAAGAAACTTACATACAACAACCACCAAGATTTGTTAAAAATAGTGAAAAAAATCTAGTTTGTAGATTAAAAAAAAATTATATGGTCTTAAACAAGCTCCAAGGGCATGGTACTCCAAAATAAATGAGTACTTTATAGATGGATTTAAAAGAACTAAAGTTGATTCAAATGCATATGTAAAGCATAGTGATGATAAAGTTGTTATTATTGTAGTATATGTGGATAATTTGATTATTATAAGAGATCACAAATAGAATATTGAAATAACCAAGGATCAACTCAAACAATCTTTTGAAACAACCTATCTAGGGTTAATG
The DNA here is from genome assembly GCA_007258455.2 of Sequoia sempervirens. Classification (NCBI taxonomy): domain Eukaryota; kingdom Viridiplantae; phylum Streptophyta; class Pinopsida; order Cupressales; family Cupressaceae; genus Sequoia; species Sequoia sempervirens. The sequence goes on along the minus strand of VDFB02104768.1, from coordinate 29,336 downwards.
GCCTATTTTTTGGGTATGCAAGTATGAGAAGAAGGAAGGATTATGCTTTCTCAAACCAAATATGCTCTTGATGTATTGAGAAAATTTAATATGAATTATTGTAAACCATTTAATGCACCATGTGAAGTAGAATTAAAATTGAATTCTAACTCTACTAAAAAGGTGGATGGAAAATTTTATAGGCAACAAGTTGGGAGTATTTTGTATCTCGCCATAGCTAAACCAGATATTGCATATGTAGTTTATATTGTATCTAGGTACATGACAGATCTGCACATTGAAAATTGGAAAGTAGTTAAAAGAATATTAAAATATATTAAAAACACTTATAAACTTGGAATTGATTACAAATATGAAGGAGAGCCTACTCTAGTTGGGTATACAATTTTTGACAATGCAAGTGAATTGATGATAGAAAATCAACTTCAGTATATATATTTCATCTTGGCTTAGGACCAATTTTTTAGAGCAATAAGAAACAATCAACAATGTCACTATCATCTATAGAAGTTGAATATGTTGGTTCATCAAAGGCATCTCAAGAAGCATTATTGCTTAGAAGACTGTTTGAAGAAACACAACATCCACAATTTGTCCAACTATTATACTTTGTGATAATCAAAGCACTACCAAACTAGCAAAAAGTCTTATATATCATGTTGGATCCAAGAAAATAGAAGCACATCATCACTTTATTCATGACTTGATTGAAAATCAAGTGGAGTTAAAATTTTGTGAAATTGAAGATCAAATTGCTCACATATTAAGTGCTAGTTGCTACCTCATTCTTAATTCCTTTCTCTTTCTACTTGCATATCATCCTGATGATGGATCATGGAGTTTGATCCGAAATGTTGATATAAAAGAATTTACAAAGTTTCAATCCAGAAACAGCTAGCACTTAATGATCATGGACTGTAGATACTTTATGTTATTAATGCTCACATATTTATAAAACCGTTAGCTATAAAAAATTGTTAAATTAAAAAACTCGTTACATATCAAAAAAAACTCCTATAATTATCCTCTCCAAACAAATATTATTGAATGTTGGAGATACTGTTTATTTAAGGAATAAACTGCACGCTTTCCATTATTTTAGCTTCAAAATGTAAGAAACTGCACATGATAGAAGGTCAAGAGAAGAATATGAACCTCTTCTAAATTACTCGACTCTTTCAAAAACCACGAACATTAAGAAAGTCTTACGTTTGTCTGTTTCGCACCGTCAAACGAATCGAGTGAAGCAGTGTAAATAATTCAAACCTGTCGAGCAATGATGAATAGATAAAAAATTACTTGACGGCAATTTAAAGTTGAGCCGACGACCCAAGAAGTTAAAAATACACTTTTCTGAGCTGACGTTGTGCTTCAACATTTTAAACCAGAACTCTATTCACATTGTCTTGCACTGTATTTCCCCACACTAAATGTGTTTCCTCTTCATATTTAAGAGAATTGCCGTTGCACGAATTATTTCTTACATAATCCAGTAATGCTTTGTGAGACGATAAAATTATCAGGTGGCAGATCAACAGAGCGATGACTCAATCGGCATACACTCCTAAGACCCACACGCCGTTCCCCAGGAGCAGCTGCAGGGATGTCGTGAGTGCCACATTAAAAAGCTCTAGAGTTGCCTCATCTTCTTCCTCAAATTCAACCCTAAACGGCTCCTGGAAAGCCCAGTTATCAGAACAAGCCGCAGAATTTTTTGGAACAAAGGAGAAGCGAAGGAAGAGAGTTGAGCTTCGTGTGAATCCACCGTTGCCAGAAGTTGCGCAGACGGACAGATCGACTCTCGTCGAATTGCAGAGATTAGCTAAGTGGCAAGAAGTGGTACATAGAAACAGCCCCACGGCGTCTCCGAAAGAGAGATTAGGTCATGACTGGAGAATATACCAGGGTTTGAATAACTGGGAGGGGCTTCTGGACCCTTTAAGTCCGAAGCTCAGGCGATAGATTGTGAAATACGGGGAATTCGCTTAGGCGACCTACGATGCCTTTGACTTCGATCCGCATTTGAAATACTGCGGCAGCTGCAGGTACAACCAGAAAAAATTGCTGGAGAAACTTCACCTCCACAATACGGGTTACCAAGTTAGCAAGTATCTTTACGCTATGTCGGACGTCCACATGCCCAACTTCTTCTGGCGGTCGGATTTTATGGACACGTGGAGGAAAGACTCCAATTGGATGGGCTACGTGGCCTTGAGTACAGTTGAGGAGATGAAGCGGCTTGGTAGGCGTGGCATCATGGTAGCGTGGCGTGGCACTGTCACGTAGCTGGAGTAGCTGGAGAATCTACGGTACATTCTTCACCTGGTTGGTGACCTTGGCCGTTCCGAGCGGACCGCCATCAAGGTGGAGCGCGGGTTTCTCAGTATTTATACTTCTAAGAATGATGCGACCCGCTACAACAAGTACAGCGCCTCATAGGAAGTGATGGACGAGATACGCCGCCTGGTGGCGCTCTACACGGCGCGCGATGTGGAGGTGAGCATTAGCATCTGTGGGCACAGCCTCGGTGGCGCCCTCGCGCTTCTCAATGCCTTTGAAATAGTTGCTGGAGGTGTTAATATGCACGCAAAAGATCTGGGTCGAAGCATTCCCATCACCGTCTTCTCGTTCGGAGCTCCACGAGTGGGCAACAGCGTTTTCAAGGACACACTGGAAGAGCTCGGAGTGAAGGTCCTGCACGTTGTGGGGAAGCAGGATGTGGTGCCCAACGTGCCTGACATTTTGTTCAACGAAGGAATGGAGAAATATGAACAACTGATAGGACATGTGTTGGAATGTTGCCCCTGGGCATACAAACATGTTGGGGTGGAATTAGCATTGGATATGAAGAAATCTCCATTTCTGAAGAATAACCCTGATCTGGCAGGGTGCCATAATTTGGAGGCTTCTTTGCATTTTCTGAATGGATTTGAAAGCTCGTTTGCTTGTTTCGAGCCAAAGCCCGACTTGATGTGGCCTTGGTTAACAAGGCCACTGACATGCTATGCAAATAGCTGACTGTGCCGGCCAATTGGTATCAACTGGAAAACAAAGGACTGGTTCGCAATTGCTATGGAAGGTGGGTGCAACCTGAGCGAGATATTTGATCATGTTCCCTCTCCCCATGGCTGGGGGATCTTCTCCTTTGACTTTGGATCATAAGGACATAAAGACCCAAGTTATATAAAAATAATATATAGAATATGGTAGGATTTTTAATTTATTTTGATAAATATTCTAATATTGTTTTATAATATGTCCGTATTATATGTATTGTCAAAATTTTAGGTTCGCCCTTAGGGATTAAAGATTATTCTTTTTAAAGTTCTGTGTAAATTAATGCCTAGATATGTCAATTTTGTTCAATTTGCAATGTTGCACAATGCTGCCAAGTTTTCTAGATGATACATTCCATTTTCCTTTCTTTGAGTTGTGACTTGGCCCACCAAATGCTAATTGATTTATCTTGATCAATGGCATAAAATAAAAGGGATTTAGATAGAAAAAATTGGGGATGTACACAATGATGACATGTGTCAACCATGTTGTCAGTCTTCTTTATTTTTCATGCTTCAACAAAAGGAATTAGGGACCACCTTATGCTTTGTAACATTCATAGACTAATAGCAGAATAAGGAGAATTTGTAAAATGTGATGAATCATCTATACTTCCAAAATGTGCCACATATTTGTGTTTAGATAGATCAAATGGTCTCAAAAAAATTATTATGAGACAATGAACAAAAATTGAAAGCTTGAGTTTACTATGGTAAAATAATCTTCTTAGAAAAAATCACCTAAAGGAAAGGGAAGAGTGAACTCTGTAGTTTTGGTGATCTTTGAGCGGACATTTGTCTAAAGAGGAAAGAACCCAAATATATATAGAAGCTTAATTTCAGTAAAATTGCAACCAAAAAAAAAAGAGAAAGAAAGAAAAAATACAATTATGGTAGGACAACTTTTAGTACCACCTATATAGCATCCAAAGGATAGATCCTTTTCCCTTTAAGGCTTTAAAATCCTCACCCAAGTTGGTGATTCCTTAGAGATACACCCTTTAGTTTTTCTATCACCATTTTCAACTAGAATTCTAATGGCGAGAGGGGGAAAAGAATTGATTATACTTTAGCAATGCGTGTTGTTATCCCCCAACCCTAAAAATATTCTTGGTCCTCTTATTTTCACACAAGAATTTCTTTAATTTCTTCTTCATTTAAAAATTATCACCCAAAAATGGTGATTGAAATATTTTCCTAACCAAAGAATCAATGTGTCCTTGCATTTCAATCATAGCCTACTCTAAAGTGGTTGATTGGGCTTTGCATTTGACAAGGACAGTTATGACTTAAAATTTTATTAAACTTTATAGTCAAAATATTCCATTATCAATCCTTATGACCAAAAAAGTCTCATTTGATGCATTATACAATTTATCAATCAAGGCCTAAGATTAGGAGACTTTTAAGGAAACTGCCATAAGAGTTTCATCAATCTCGACCTTGACCTGAGCATTCAATTTTTGAGTGTTGGATATGAGATTTAATGTTGACCTAACCATATTTGTATTTGATGTCATTCTATCCCAACAGGATACATACAACTCTTTGACCATTTGCAATATCTTGAGGATTGAACTAATTTACTTTATTTCCTTTTACAATTGAGTTCTATTATGATCCTTTGTTTGGAGTTAAAATTGAAACAAATTTGTTGAATTTATCAATTATGTTGACCTTTCATAGATTTGAGTTATCTCAATGACTACTCTTTTATTTTTCATCTACTTTCTTAATCTCTTGCATGTATCCTTTGAGAGTAATATTGATCTTTTCTAAATCAAATTCTAAGGTAACCTTGGATTGAATCTCATCACTCAACCTCTAGATCTCCATGTCTTGTTCTTTGGCTTGAGTATGTAGGCAATTAACAAAATCTTTAGTTCCTTTTAGCTCTAGATGTTTTTTCTCCAACTTCCTACTCAACTTTAGGAATTTTGTATTTACATACTTATAAGTCTCTTCCATGAGCTCCACCTAATTTTTAGTGTGTGCTTGAGATAGGTTTATTTGATTTAATATTAAGGCTACATAAGTCCTTGTCCGGTTTATCAATAATAGGATTCATGTGAGCTATCATTATATGTTACTGAGCTATATCATACAAGGAACTTATTGTTATATATGTAATGGTTCTATATTCATTTTAGGATCATAGGTAAGGCATGAAATGGTAATTTTTTTATGTAGGTATCTAGGTGACTATATGAAACCCCATACAAAAGGAGGTCCTTGTAGCAGCCCATAGGAAAAATATACTTTCTATTGGATAGGAACCATAAAGACTTTTTTTGACAGGGCCAAGCTATTCCATCTCATGGCTCCCAGATGTAGAAGCTAATTGAGATAAGTGGATAGGATCCTATAGAGATTATGTTTCTATTTCATATAATAGGGATGGCCATAGCTTATTTCTTTTCTTTGTTATAGAGAATTATTATATTAATAGTGAGCTTTGAAAATATACCTCTTCATATTCTCGTGAAGATTATTCCTTCTAGATATTATTAACATCATAATTATAAGCTAAAGAGCCATGTTCTTCATCCAAGATTTATTTATACCTATATTGTCAATAAAAACCATGTTATAGGTTGTTACAAGTTTCAATTTTTCATGCATATACTTCCAATAGCCTCTTATCTTCTCTTCAATCCATTCTATGTTATTAAGATTCGTATAGATGATAATTTTCATAAATTTTGATGGATCATAAGCATACATGGGAGTATAAAAAAAATCCCATGGAGGAAGTGGTTTCAAATGGAATTCATGTGTATTCATGTCAACTTTTTATGAATCACTTATTGAGGATCATTTATCTTCAATACTTGAGTGGAATTTATGTATAAATATTTCCTTTATCATTAACATGATAACCCAGTAGGCCATAAATCCATCTCTAAGGTCATACATCTAGTGATCATTAAATATAGCAATACCCTATTTTGATAGTTTCATTTTTAATAGGTATTCATAACCTATTTTATTGATTGTCACATCTCCAAATATGAATGGAATGTTATAGAATACTCTCTCTTTCCTTATAGATCTATACTCATAGTCTGATATCTAGCTATTAGGAAAATTCAATATCCACTACTTGGTTTTCAATAATTTGGGTAACTTGAAGAGTTCTCATTTGAATATGCAAATTTAGATCATGCTATAATGTTCACCAAATAGCTAATCACATGGGATTATTCTTCAAATTTTGTCATCAAAATTAAGGTACTCCAAGAATAGAGATAAAAATAATAATTTAAAGAAATCATAATAGTTTGAAGTTCAGGACAACACATGTGTCCATGAAAATATAAGTATAATCCTCCATGTATTTATTAGCTCATCCACTATCGAAACATACATGAATGGTTGAAATAAATGGTGATTTTGATATAACATTGAATGAAGAAGAAAAGTAGAATACCTAAAAATCCACTAACTACTAAAGTGCTTAAGCTAATGACTCATTCTATCTACTATAATATTAGAAAAAAAAATGCTTAAAGTTTGGTTTGGGGTTATTATTTGTATCCTATGTAAATACCCCAATTTAAAATCATGACCACTTATATAATCATTAATACCAATGATAAAGGCCATCATGGAGTAGGTACATCCCTTGTATTTTTCTAAAACTATGCTAGAAAAATCGATAGGGGTGGGAGCTTTGTGTTATTATTTTATTTTCCCAATTCCTTATTCTAGAAATCAAGTTGGGATGTTTTGGTCTCCCACATTTTCTATAGGTTCTTGTAACTACAACAAAAGGAAAAGAACCTCTAAGATACTTTTTATTGATGATTACTTAAAGAGTCTTTCCTCGATTGTTCCTTTTTTTCTTAGCATAAGCTTATGTACAAGTCTATACAAGCTCAAGACATAAATGCACTTCAAGGAATATATAATTTGTTAGTGTCAAAATCCAAATTATGATCCCAAATGAGTCTTGTTAATTCATCCTTATTTATTCTATCATTCAAGAGTGAGCATCTTCCCTAAGACTTTTGGTGGGTTTAAAAATCAAAGTATCAAAAATTTATCTTTTTATATTTAAGACTAGTGTAGAATCTATTCACTTTCATTTCCTTAAAGTCTTGATTTTTACCATATATATCTATAATTTTGGCTATGCAAATGCATCTAAGAATAAGACCTACTATCTCTGAACTTTGAGGATATTTCACCTAACTACCTCAAGATATAAATCCTCCTTCTCTCTACATTTTTATATCTAGAAAATCTCTAGGAAGATCCACTTTCAAAGAAATTTTTTTGATGGAACTTGGTTATGATAAACATAAAATTTAGCATGTATATCTTGTAGATGCAAGGTATTTTTCTCTAATGGTTCATCTTATTTATAGCTAAGAATTATGCATTAATGGCTAATTAACATGCATGATGCTCCTTATTTTGATAGCACTCTCACATATGTGACTTATTGATTATGCTTCATTTTTTTTTATTTTTTGCATGTTGTTATCTCCCATCATTTGATTTTTGAATTAACTACCCATGGATGGTTAATTAACCCATAATTTATGATATTTTCATGAATTTTAAAGAGATATTATTATTTGAGAGGCAATTGATAGTTGATGGATTGAGAAAAAAAAATAATTCAAACTGAGTGAAAAAAATTGGCACAACAATTGACACAATTTTATTTGAAGAGGTAAGAAAGAACCCATATGTTGATGAAGAGAGAAAATATCCTAGTCTACTTATGTACAAGGGATTTTTTTCCTTTAGACTTTGTGACATTTCAAATAGATACCATTGAGTGGAACACTAATTATCCTACTTCATTGTCCAATTCAAAATTATTGTGCTATTTATAGGCAACTATATTGTAGGAGCCACTCCATAAAGAATCAAATTTTGAATGTTGTCTTGGTTTTTCTACTCTTTCCTCCCATTTTAAATTTAATTTCCTATTTTAAAATTCAGATTTGATGATCACTTTTTGAACCAATGTTTATGCATCCATTGATGGTTTTCCATAGAATTGAGTGTTCATTCTCTTCTTTTATAAAGTCCATTCAATTCAAAAATCTATGGGACCATTAATTTCAGCTTCCAATCATTTGATCAACTAAAGGGGTAGAATCTCTATTGATACTAACATTCTTTCCATAAACTAAATCATAAGGTAATGTGCACATAATTTTTTGGGTAATTATGTTTACCTATCAAGTCACTTTAAGATTTTGATGCCATTCTCTTTGATGCTTTAAACTAAAAAAAATTGTCATATAGATCAAGTTCTTTTTTGTTGATTCAAATAAGGCATTTCCTTTCTAGTAATAGTTTGAAGAATTTTACAAATAGATACCATTTTTTATAGAAAACTCAAAAATTTTGGATCCTAGAAATGCTTTTGCACTATCTAATATGATAGATTGTGGGACATTAAACCTAGTGATAATATCTTCTGAGAAATTGAGAACCATCTTGTATGTCACTTCTTTTAATTTCATTATTTCACTCCAACTTGTGGTGTAGTCCATAGCTATAAGAATCTATTTGTTTCCTATTCTTGAAATTTGATTAATCATTCCAATTAAATCCAATCCCTACTATGTGAATGGTTATTCCACAATAACTATAGTAAGAGGAAGAGTAGAATTCCTAGATTCCTCCTTGTATACAACTAGAATTATTGATATCACCTCACCAACTTATAGAATTCTAAGAACATTGATGGACAATCATATCTAGCACAAAGTATTTTAGTGGATAGATATAGTTCTTGTGGAAAAAATCCACCCAATACCCTACAGTGAAACTTAGAGATGATCTTGTCAAATGATTCATTGTCAACACAACATAATAAGATCTCATTGAGGTTTATTTTGAAAATAAAGCTCTTGATCAAAATAAATTTAACCCCCTATAACCTATAAAATCTCCTCTTAAAGCAAAAATAGATAAAGCTACTAATACATGTGGGTTATGTCAAAAGGATAATAGAATTATCTAAAAGCTTAGAATATTATTGATTTTCAATGGAACATACAAATTTCAAATAAGTATATTTACATAAGTCATGGAAAACTATAAAAATAAAGAGATAATTGCATCCATAGGATTATGTTGATGTTAATCAAAAAGTAGATTGGTACAAAAAATTTGAACTATGTTTTTTCATTTTATTTGGGAATCTGACTTTACATGTGATCGGAATATATCTCAAGAGATTACATGTAAACTTTTTTGGGTGCAGGATTTAAAAATAGAGATTGTTGTCTTAAATTAATCAATGGTCAAAGAAATTTTTAATATTACACTTAATATATAGCCTATCAAACATATGAATCTTGTCTAAATCCTATGTCAAAAACATAGAGATCTGCACATAGGAAATATAAAATGAAACACAACAAAATGAGGCCTACTCTCCACCCTACCATATTTGGTCATGGAGCCTCATGGGCTCTCAACAAACCCCCAAGCAAGAACATACATCATCCATCACTCTAATCAATGCTGAAATCAATGTTCCTTATTACACTTAATATAAAGCCTATGAGTATCTAATTATGTACTTGACCATTGTGATTGATTTTGTAGTCACTATGATTATTCTCAAAGGTCATTTATAACACATTACTTCATCAAAATCCCCATTATGGCTGGAGTATGCTTTGCAAAAATGATAGAAAAATGTGAAGTTTAGTACAATGAACATTTTTCATTAGTAGAAAATATCTAAATCAGGAAATATAAAGAGTTATATAATTTATAATAGATAATATGCAATGCACCTGTAATAGAAGGGATAAAATAAATAAAATGTAGGCATACCTTGTGCATGTGGCGGAATGTAGTATGAAGACAACAAAAGAAGGTATGGTCTCCACCCTACCATATTGGGTCATGGAGCCTCATGGGCTCTCACCAAACCCCCAAGCAAAAAAAATAAATTGTCCACCACTTTGATCAATGGTGAAAGCAATGTTTCAAAACCTATTGAATTAATACAAGATCTAATGGAATCAAAACATTCACAGAGGAGGATTGTTTGGCTTGAGTATGCTCTACAAAAATGAAAGGATAATGTGAATTTTAATGCAATGAACATGTGTCATTGGTAGACAATATCTAAATTAGGAAATATAAAGAGTTATATAATTTATAATAAATAATATGCAATGCAGTTGTAATAGAAGGAAAAAAATAAATAAAATGTAGGCATACCTTGTGCACGCAATGGATTATAGTATGAACACAATAAAATAAGACCTACTCTCCACCCTACCATATTGGGTGTAGCCTCATGGGATCTCACTAAACCCCTGAGCAAAAACATATATTGTCCACCACTTTGATCAATGGTGAAAGAAATGCTTTGGCACCTGAGAAATTGCTTGAGTTGGAGTAAAAGATATATAGCCTTAAACGTTGTATATAGATAGAATGTAGTTGAAGGTCATACACCATGCATGGATCGTAAAGCTATTTAGCATTTTGGAGATCTGTATACTTTGTATATAAGTAGAATGTAGTTGCAATCTAAAATGGTTTGACTTAGATATAGGTACACACAAGGAAATTTTGAATTTTAGTGAGGTGAACATGTTTCATTGGTAACCAATATCTAAATTATGAAATTTAAATAGTTCTATAATTTATAAGAAAAAAATATGTAATACACCTACAATAGAAGAGATCAAATAAAGAAGATGCAGACATACCTTTTGCATAGGGTGCGATGCAGTATGACCACAATTGCATCTCACATATAAAAAATGATAAGGAAGTGAATTTAGAAATGGTGGAAATTCTATATGCATGGAAATGAAGAGGGAAAAGAGAAGCAGTACAATTACTATAAAGAATAGCAACATTTCATGATGATGACAATGAACACAATTGTTGGAGACAATCGTCTTCTTTGATTCATAATGTATTGTAATTGTTGGCATGTATCTTGTAGTATCTAGAAAAATAGAAGGGAGGATCTACACATAATGCTAATGAACCCAGTTCAAGTGAAGAATTGAGTTGTGCACATAGGAAATATAAAATGGAACACAAGAAAATGAGGCTTGCTCTCCACCCTACCATATTGGGTCATGGAGCCTCATGCGCTCTCACCAAACTCCCAAGGAGGAACATACATCATCCACCACTCTAATGAATGGTGAAATCAATGTTCCTTATTAAACTTAGTATACATTATATCATTCAAACAACTCCTTTTTTTAGGCTAAAAGAAATAATAACTAAAAAGGTGCATTTAATTTCAGATACCTATATATAGGTGCATTTTTTTTCCAAGTAGATATACCAACATTGCATGCCTTGGATGCATTTGTAGGGATTTGTTGCTTGGAAATATATAGACACAAAAACAATGTGTGGAAATGTATGTGTAATTACATGTAGGCAACAGGTAGTAGATGGGAAATAAAAGGTCACATGAAAACTAAAAGGGATAGGAACCATTATAATAAACAAGGATGTGAGGACTAAGTATTCAGATTTGACATTATTGACAGTGAGCAGATAGAAATAAAAATCACTTGTTTTCTGCCTTTTTTGCATGGGGGGATGGTTGGTAAAGCAATAGAAAATTCTTCGTCATGACACCATTAATCAGAATGATGGACAAACGAATTCCCCTATGTTTAGAAATGTATGTATGTCATAGCAGATGCAAAGAACATTGATACATAATGATCCCTATGTTTCTTTTGTTGGGACATTCTTGCAATGATAAGTTATATTTAAGTGTTATATGGAACATTGATGCAACCATTGACCATAGTGATGAACAATGCAATGTGCAAATTTGGATGTATGTCATAGTAGATGCAAACAACATTGATGCATACTGGCACATGTTTGGAATGATACGCTATATTTTGAGTGTTATATGGAATATTGATGCCACCATTGTTCGCAGTGGTGGACAATGTATTTCCCCTATGTACATATATATATGTATGTCATAGTAGATGCAAACGCCATTGATACATATTGATCCCTATGTTTATTTTATGGGAGATTCTTGGAATGATAAACTATATTTTTAAGTGTTATATGCAAGATTCATGCCTACAAAAATGGTCAAAGAATTATCAAAACTGAGACTTTTGTAGTGCTTTTGCAACCATCACCCCATACAAAGAACACAAAATAACATCCAACCACCTTCACATAAATTCCACAACAGATAACTACACTTGCACCTTCACAGAAGCTTTCCCTTGTCACAAATGTTCACTATGTTTTTCAAGGTTTTAAATGGCAGATGTTACTTACAAGTGGTTGGTTGTTTTGGAATAACATAGATTGTAAGCTGATGGAAGGCAGTCTACATCCAAGCACAAGAAGGTATGTAATAGCCAAGAATAGTAACACTTGACAGAGATGAAGTGACCACATGTAGAAATCCTCATGGCATCATTAATAATCATTTTATGATACCATTATGCTAAGAAAGGAGGGCATAGATGAGGTTGACATAGATATGTGGCTACATGTAATTTGACACATGTGGATTATGTTTTTCCTTTTCTTCTACAAAAAGAACTTGAAAATCCTAAGCCTGAGCCAATTACTTGACACAAGAATAGGCACCACATGTTTCAGTTAACAAAAGTAATTTGAATAAATTCACGATGATGGTATCCAATAGCAAAACTGCAACTATCAATTGAAACATGTGTACCCATTATTTTGTTAGATGTTACATAAATTCTCAATGAATAGACACAGGGCTACATGATGGAAAGTAGCAATTAATTTCTATTGAGAAGTTTAAGTATAGACATGTACCAAAAAAAAAGCAACTACCTTATGAAAAGAATAAACATAGGAATGAGTATATATGAATGTTCTCTACATCTAATCTTGCATACATACATATCTACACATAGGGATGAATGTTGGTTGTGACATGCAAAAGATGGGAAAAAAATTATCACAACCAAAACTTTTGTATTGCTTTTGTAACCATTTCCCCATGCAAAAAACACAAAATAACCTCCAAGCACATGCCGCTCATATCTCTGATAGCAAGGAAAGCTAGAGAATGACACACAATAATGGTTGATCAAAAATTGTGTAGGCTTTCACTATGTTTTCCAAGGCTTTAAATGGCAGGTGTTATTACAACCATCACCACTTCACAGAAACCATACAATAATTAATGTTGATGCCAACCAGTGTTTAACTTCATAGGATTTCTCTATCCACTCGCCAAGGAGCCAGACACATTTTTCCCAACCAGTGCTCGAACAGCTGGAGGCTTTAAAATTGGAAAGATTGGCATTCCCTATTGGCGCGCCAAACGCTTCTAATTAAAAAATCAAAAACATCTGCCACCTTTTTCCTGACCGAGAGCCCAATGCTAGAAGGCTTTAAAATTTGATTTATGGTTTCCATGTAGTGGTGATAGTTGGGAAGCAATTAAACAGTCCACATATACATTTATAAAGCAAAATCTATACAGGTATATATGCATCTAAAGTTTATAAGTAGACAACACACATATATAGATGTAGTTGGACTTGTCAATATAGAAATCACCACAAGAGCAAAGGAAATAAACATCACTTGGCACAAGCCGAGAGATCAACATCACTTGGCCCAGGTTGGCATGGCAATATCACTTGTTTGCATTTGATTTCACATATTTACATAGTTGCACATATGGATGAATGTTGTCTATGTCTAACTTCACAAATATACATATTTGCAGATAGGGAAAGTAAAATGGAACAAAACAAAAGAAGGCCTACTCTCCACCCTACCATATTGGGTCATGGAGCCTCATAGGCTCTCACCAAACCCCTAAGCAAGAACATGTACACTCCCCACCACTGTGAGGAATGGTGATATCAATGTTTCTTATTAGGCTTAATATAAACCCTATTATTGTAAGAACTCATTTTTGACGAGGAAAGAAATGACAACTATCTTCTGAAAAAAATAAATGTGGGGAGGAGTATATGTTGTCTACATCTAATTTTACGTGCATACATATTTGCACATAGGAAAATGAAAATGAAACACAACAAAAGAAGCACATACTTTTTTGTGGCTATATATTTCCAAGCAATAGATTCCTATATATGCATCGAACGCATGCAATAGTTAAAGATGCAATTGGCTAACAAAATGTACACCAATATATATGTATGTGGAGGTAGATGAAAATACATATGCATTACTGATTACTGCTCAATAGCTTAAAAATTGGGAAGGCTGATGAAAATTCTAACCAAAGTTCACACATATAGACTATCGACTAAAATTTTTCATATAGAGGCAATCATTGCAAAGCAATAAATATTATTTCATTTATGGTTTCCATATAGAGGCGATGGTTCGAAATCAATAAAACAATCCAATAGCAACATTTTTTTATATATGCTTTCCATATAGTGTCGATGGCCACAATAATATTTAGAGTTCTAAAGTTACCAAAGCAATTGAACAATTTATATTATTTTCCATAAGACATTGTTGAATGTTGTTTTGTAGCTTTACCTACTATCAAGATTGTGATCCACCACTATGACAAGTGCTTTTCCAAACAACATACATACATATTCACACCTAAACTTTTCAATACATGTGAAAAGAAATATAGATAATTTTAAATGCAGATATATGTGTATGTTTCCTGAGCAGAGGAAATAAACATCACTTCGCACAGCTTGTCACGACAACATCTTTTCATGCATGGGTTCCATGTATTGGTGATGGTTGCAATAATACCTTGCATTTAAAACTTACCAAAGTAATTGAGTAGTTTATGTTATTTTCAATAAGGCATTTTTTAGTGTTGGGTTGTAGATTGAGCTTCACAACATACACAACAAATATTATAGCCAAGAACCATATGATATCCATATGCAACATGATATTATGATTAGACATGGCAAATTAACTTAGGGGGAACATTTAAGAAGCATTAGATGCATATGCAGACATACACACTCACACATACAAATGAATTATAGACACATATATCTACACACAACTCTATCAAGATATTGTATGCACTAAGAAAATTCAAAAGAAGATTGGAACGACAAAAATAAAATGACAAAATTTCAATTACATTTTTCATTTTAATCTTGTGCAATGGTATATTTCAATAAGTTGGACTCAAGCAAAATCACAAAATCATTGCACAAGACATAGAGAATAGTCATCATTGAACATTACATAGAAAATATTATAACAAATATAAAGTTTTATGCAACTCTAATAAAATGGAAGATAACCATATTTGACATGCCTTTATGAATGCAAAGGAAAGACAACATTTAATAGCCATGGATTAAATGGAGCCAACATTATAGCTAACAACAATTGTGGAGAGATAAGAGTATGTGGCAATTGAAATAGACAAGAAGCAAATAACTATAATGATATTAAAAATAAGTTAGAGATACATATAAACATTGAAGTTTGCATGCATATATGCATACAAATGCATTACAGACACATATATCTACATACATCTATATCAAAATGTTGTATGCACTTAGAAAATTGAATTACATGCATATATATTTATGTATATGCATACGTAAATGTATACATGCATAAAACCATGTCCACAAGTATATATAAGAATAGCTATAAATACTAATACATGTGTTAAATAGGGCGAAATAACTATATAACCAAACAACATAAAATAAAATGAGGAACATACACTTAAAGTGAAAAAAAACTATAAGCAACATAAACAATACAAAAGAAGTGTATCTTTTTTTGTTAAACATTATAAGTTATAGTCCATTGTCTTAATATATAACTAGTTAAATGAGCAACAAAGCAATAGTAGCAGAAAGGAAAGGTCTTCGGATGTGACAAGCACTACAAAAAAAGAAAAGGAAATAGATGTCCAGTCAACATAAACTATAACAAATATCCAAAGTCACAATTAGGCATGGTTGTTTGGCATTCAAGGCAGTACGAAAATTATCTCTAGAGAGTCTTACATGGCAGGGGAAATTGTAGACAAATCTGACAGTAACAAATTGCACTCAGCTTCAAAGTTAATTCTTGCAACTTTGACTATTGTTATTTTAAGCCTTGTTTCTAAATTATAAGTCTAAGTTTTAATAAGAACAATGAAAAAAAAAGAGGTGTAGGTGAGACCATTGATAATAGACTCAATAGTCATTGTAGCAGAAGACTCATATTACAATAAGCTTGTTGTAGTCTCATCAAAAGAAGTAGCCCAAATCTTGCTCGTGTGGTCTTCCATCTTTAGCTGCAACAAATATCGAAAGTCACAATCAACTATTGTTTTTTGGCATTTAGGGCAGAACCACATATTTTTGGCAGACCCTTCACACTTTTTCTTGCATTGTCTTCCATTGTCCTACAAGGGACATGCAACATAACAAAATGCATTAGTTTTAATATATTTGACTATTTCCTTGATAGTAGCCTACAAAGTTTTTGGAAAGCTATGATAATGATCCAAGATATATCCAATAGTGACTCTTTCACTTTCCAAAGCAACCTTTCAAGGCATTATCCAAGAGGGCTAAATAGTAGGTGGCTCAATATGTCCTCGTTGGATCAAGGGTTGTGCTTCTAGAATATCAGGATTTATGTATAGAAGAGTCCCTGCAATTGTGTTCACAACAGTTCCATTGAAATATCCAACACATGCATTTTTAATAGCAAAGATGACAACCAAACTAGGGGTGTACAACCTTTCCATCTCGTCACCCTTTGCTTCCCAATTTGAGCCCCACAAATTAATGTCAATGCAAGAGGATGGAAAATCATTAAGTTTAACATTTTTGTGAATCATTTCAGACTGATCATTTCTTTGAATAGTCGATACCTTTCCTACATGCACCACATCCCCAATAATATCAATCAAAGTGTTATTGCTGCAATTTGAAGTTTCATTTATTGGGATGAATTTAAATACTTTTTTCTGGCACAAAGGCCTCATTGTCATAGCATTTCAATATAGAGTTTTTATCCAAACTAATTTCCATGTGGTTGTTAATCAACTTATTAAATTTCCTATCTGCTTGTCTCAATGAGCCTTTTGACACATAATAAGTATGGCCCACCTCAACCCTATCATAATGCAATTTTGTTATGTCATTAAAGCAAGTGATTCATATTTTTATTCTCTCATTGCCAATAATGTCAAAGTTGAATACTTGGCCCTCGCATCCCTGTTTATTGTAATGGTGCATATCCCTTTTAGTTGTTAACTGGCCTTTTATTGTCCATTTGGTTTGGTAAATATTTAGCCTTTTAATAGGACTAATATTTGCAAGAGCACTATGTTGTCTTGGGGATGTATGAATCTCAAATGTTGAGGCTCATTTGGATGGGGAGGGCAACTCGCAGCCAACTATTTATTCTTCTTGATCTCTAAACAAATATCTAGGTTTTCCAATTAGCTAGAAATCTAAAATTTTGACACCTAAGGACAGTATGACAATCACCTTGGAACCAAATGAAGATCAGATATTAAAAAAGGTGTTCCCCACAAACAATAAAGAATAAAACAACAAGTACAAGTAGTGAAAAATAATAACTAGCCTTGATTTCTGCAGCTTCCTACACAAATAGTTTTTCAAGCATAGGATGGAACCTATTTTCAATGCCCCTATAAATAAAAGGTCATTGTATTTTGTAGGAAAAGTCACTATTTGCATGTGGGTTCCATCAAAGAAGACAACTTTGTAGCGATCAACCAAGCTTTGATCACCTCTTATTTTTTGAAAAGACATTAGCTTGAGAACCAAAGATGGGACAACATCCCCAGCATCAATAGATCATATCACATGTGTTGTCAAGGTTGCATGTACATTTGTATCCTACAAGGAAGTTTTACTCAACCAAGTGAAAGCAATGAGGTGTTTATGGTTGTGAGACAACTCTAGAAAAAAAAGAAAGCGAAAGAGGTAGCACTAAATGAATCAATTATTGCTATCCAATAAACAAGGAAGCATACAGCAATGTTGACACATTTGAAAATTGCAACCTTTTTTTTCTAACACATGGGTCACTCCAAAATGGCTAGAAAATCAAAAGGAAAAGGAAACATAAAGAGTTTGAATATAAATTAGTTAGAATATATATTACAACAACTGTTAATTCAAATGAAGCATATTCACAGTTCGTTGGATGCACATGGAAAAGTGTCAATATAATTGTTAGCAGCAAAAACAAAACAAGGAATAGACTTACAGGACTAGCGCCTAAGGATTGTTCATCAACTTGGGGAGAGCCAGAGTCCACCGGCATTGCTGGGGCTGCTCTTTTAAAAGCTGAGAGATGCAATGCCGGTGGCTGACTAGAAGCTCTATGCCACAACAACACGAGGGCCAAATGTTCAATTAAAGCAACAAAGGCTGACAAGAACCCTGACCAAAACACATACAAGAAATATAAAACAACAATAAAATGAAAACCATCAAGATCTTCAAAACACAACATTATCTCTCAATTTTTTTGTACACACATTAACAATATGACAACAGAGTATTAATAAAAAAAGGGTTCAATGATTCATATAACACTTAATATACAGTTTATTATTCAATTTTTTTTGTGTCAATTTTTTAATGGTTCAATTTTTTTTCTAGAGACATCAACAATACGAGGAAAAATAAATAATTAAAAAAAAGGCTTCAATGTTTCATATAACACTTAATAAATAGTTTATCATTGCAAGAATGCCTTGTTGAGGCTCAAACAATTAACAACTATTTTCCCAAAAGAATAAACATCGAGAAGAGTATGTATGTACATTGTTTACATCTACTTTGACATACATACATATCTACACACAAGAAAATTTAACATTGTTTCATTTATGGCTTCTGTTCTATGGTGATGGTTGCAACAAAATAAAATAGTCTATGTCAGTTTCCATAAGGCATTGTTAACTGTTGTTCTCTAGTTTTGGATATATTGTTTCATTTTCGATACACAATAAAATAGTAAATTTTATAGAGTTTATGTTGTTATCCAAAAGGCATTGTTGACTATCGTTGTCACTGATTTTATTTCCCTTATGTGCATAAATCTACATATGTGATATTAGATGCAAAAAAAATCATTATATAACACTTAAAATACAACTTATGATTCCAAGGATGTCCCAACAGAATAAAGATAGGGATCAGTATGTATCAATGTTCTTTGCATCCACTGTGACATACATACATTCCTGCACATAGGGGAAATACATTGTCCATCACTGCGATCAAATGTCTACACAATTTTTGATAAGGCATTGTTGGCTTTCGTTTTGTGGCTTTACCTACTATCACAACTATGAGCAAGGAGGGAAAGCTTCTGTGAAGGTGGAAGTTCGATCATCCGTTGTCAAGCTACTATCAACCTGAGAGGAGGTCTTTTTTGTGTTTTTGCAGGGGGTGATAGTTGCAAAAGCAATACAAAAGTGTCAGCTGTGATAATTTATTGCCCATTTTTTGTAGATTCTCAAGAAAGCAGGGAGCAGAGAGAAAGCAAGCAGGAAGAGGTACACTTGAACCAAGTAGGAAGAGGTGCAAATTGAAAAAAACATTTGTATTTCCAGTTGTTCTTATATATACTTGTGGACATGGTTGTATCCATGTATACATCTACATATGCATATACACAAACATATATGCATGCAATTGAATATTCTCGGTGCATACAACATCTTGATAGAGTTGTGTGTAGACATATGTTTCTGTAATGCATTTGTATGTGTGAGTGTGTATGTCTGTATATGCATTTTCTACATATATCTTTCAGTACCATGCATTTATGTATATATAGATATGTCCATTTTTTAATATCAATATAGTTATTTGCTTCTTGTCTGTCTCAATTTCCACACACTCTTATATCGAGCCACAGTTTCTATTCACTATTTTGAATGTTTATATGTATGTGTGGTTGTGTATGTGTCTATATGCATTTTCCACATGTATTGCTAGGGCCACAACTCAACAATCACCAATGTCCTATGGAAAATAGTGTAGACTGTCACCGCAGGCCACACAAAAATAGCCAACAATTTCGTATCGAGAAGAGCATGAACTATTTTATTACTTTGCAACCATTGCCACCAGACATAAACCATACAACAAACACAAAAGTATGTCTTTCTTTTGTTGTGTTCCATTTTTCTTTTCCTATGTACGAATATGTATGTATGTGAAATAAGATGTAGACAACATTCATATATACTCACCCCCTGTTTATTGTTTTTCTAGGATAGTTGTTATTTGTTTCATCCTCAAAAGGAATTCTTACAATAATAGGCTTCATATTAAGCATAATAAGAAACATTTCTTGCCACATACAATGTGCTGAAAAGCTTTTTGAAGTTAGGAAAATAGCATAAACTATTTTATTACTTCAGCTTTGGCTATATTGTTTCATATTTGATTCATAATGCAATAGTAAATGTTATAGATTCTATGTTGTTGTCCATAAGGAATTGTTGACTGTTGGTCTATAAATTTGGCTATATTGTTTCCTTTCTGATAAGATGCTATTGAAAAATAGAATTTGCTAGGTTGTTGTTTAAACTAATATTGTTTTATTTAAGTCGTGAGTGTGTATGCCTGTATATGCATTTTCTACATGTATCTTTGAGGTGATGGATTTAACTTATTGATATTTGAGCTATCTATGTGTCCTTTAACTTTTTGATTGCTAGCCATTTGGGAGTAGCCTATGTGCCACGGAAAAATGGTTCCAGTTTTTAGATGTGTCAACATTGTCATGTGCTTTCTTCTTTTTATTTAGAAAAAATATAATTTTGTTTGCTTCTTGCTACAACACCTTATCGAAAATGAAATAGTATAGCCTTGTCAACAGTCTCTTATAAAAAATGAAGCAGTATACCCTAAGCTAGAGAACAACAATCAGCAATGCGTTAAGGAATCAATGTTGTTTGCATAGGCTATGACATACATACATATCTGTGCATAGGGGACATACATTGTCCATCACTCCGATCAATAGTTCCATTACCAAGACTATTATATTGCTTTTGTAAAGTGGGAAGAGGTGCATTTGAAGCAAGCAGGAAGAGGTACGGGAGGAGGTACATATTGGAAAAACCCTTTCTAGAGTATTTCAAAAAAAGTTTATGTTATTTTCTAGAGGCCATTGTTGATTGTTGTTCTCTAGCTTAGGGTATATATTTTCATTTATGGTCTTCATGTAGTCGCGATGGTTGGAAGGAAATATTGTTTGTTTTTGTATTGGATTATTACTATGAATTGTTGTGTTTTGTGGGTTTTTTCATCTAGGTCACTGTTGAAAGCAATATAGTTTTGAAAATAGTTTATGTTATTTTCCATAGGCCATTGTTGATTGTTGTTCTCAAGCTTAGGGTATATTGTTTCATTTATGGTCTCCGTGTAGCCGTGATGGTCGGAAGGAAATATATATTTTTTTTGCATTGGATTGTTACTGTGAATTGTTTTGTTTTTGTGGTTTTTTTCATTTGGGTCACTGTTGAAACCAATATAGTTTCATTTATGGTTCACGTTTTGTGGTGAAGGTTTTCAATGGGTTTGTTACTGTGAGTTTTTGATTATTGTATGGTTTCCGTGTAGTGGCAATGGTTGTAAGTAACACTTTCCATTTAAAACCTTAGAAAGCATAGCAAATGTCTATGCAATTTTTGACAAGGCATTGTTGGGTGTGGTTATGTGGTTTTACCTTCTATCAAAGGTTGAGTGAGGAGGGAAAGCTTATGTGAAGGTGCAAGTGCAATTATCTGTTGTGGAATTTCTGTGAAGGTGGTTGGAGGTTATTTTGTGTTTTTTGCATGGCACAATGATTGCAAAAGCAATGATTTTGTTTTGCAAATATTGGTGTAGATTTTTTTTTACAAGAACATATGTAGGCATTGCATTCCCTGGATGCATTCGTAGGAATGTATTGAACAAATATATATAAACACAAAAACAATGTGTGGGAATGTAATGATATATGTAGTTTATGTTGATTTCCATAGGGCATTGTTGGTTTGAGTGTGGTGCTGATGGTTGCAAGGAAAACATTGACAAACAATGCCATGTGCAGATTTGGATGTATGTAATAGTAGTTGCAACCAACATTGATACATACTGAAACATTATTGGAATGATAAGCCATATTTTGAGTGTTATATCAAACATTGATGCCACCATCTCTATAGAACTTCTTCCTTAAATAACTTCAAAAATTATCTTTTCAACACATTGTATGTGGAAAAATGTTTCTTATTATGCTTAATATAAAGCCGATTATATATGAATGTTGTCTACATATAATTTCACATACATACATATGTGCACATAGGAAAAGGAAAATGAAACACTACATCAGATGGTGAAACCCGTAGAGCACAAAAATTCATAGTAACAAACCCATCCAAAACCATCACCACAAAAGGAAAACCATAAATCAAACAATATTGGTTTCAACAAACAATATAGTCTTTTGCAGAGTACAATCAACAATGCGTATATATGTGCATCTAACTTCATATATATATATATATATCGGTACATAGCTTTTGTTTTACAGTTGCATATATATGTATTGCATGCTTTGGATGCATATGTAGGAATCTGTTGCTTGGAAATATATAAACACAAAAAGTATGTGTTTCTTTTGTTGTGTTTCATTTCTCTTTCGTTGTGTACAGATATGTATCTATGTGAAATTAGATATAGACAACATTCATATATACTGCTCACCATGTTTACTGTTTGGGGAATCTAAAGTTAAATACACCTTTTTAGTTATTATTTCTTTTAGCCTCAAAAAAGGAGTTGTTAGAATGATAGACTGTATAGTAAGTGTAATAAGGAACATTCATTTCACCATTGATTAGAGTGGTGGATGATGTATGTTCTTTCTTGGGGGTTTGGTGAGAGCCCATGAGGCTCCATGACCCAATATGGTAGGGTGGAGAGCATGCCTCATTTTGTTGTGTTTAATTTTATATTTCCCATGTGTAGATCTGTGTGTTTTTGACAATAGATGCAGACAACATTCATATGTTTGAAGACCACCTATGGATATATATGTGTAACAGCCTATGACGCTCCATGGCCCATTATGGTAGGGTGGAGAGAAGGCTTTATTTTGTTGCATTTCATTTTATTTTCCCTATGTGCAAATATGAATCTGTGTGAAATTAGATGTAGAAAACATTTATATGCACAACAACCTCTATATTAACTGTAATAAAAAAATATCGATATCACCATTGATTACAGTGGTGCTATAATCAATAGTGAGGCCAATGTTTCATCTCACACTTAATATACAACCTACCATTCTAAGAAATCCTTATTAATGCCTAGACAAATAAAAACTATCCTTAAAGACACACAAAAACAACTAACAATGCCTTATCAAGAAGAACACGAACTGATTTATTACTTTGCAACCATCACCACTACATAGAAACCATAAATCAAATAATTTATTCAAGGCCAAAAAACAACAATCAACAATGCCTTATGGAAAATAGCATAAACTATTTCATTACTTCAACAAGTATTAAATGCAAGGTCTGGAAAATCAGAATGCAACATATCAACCAATAAGAGAAATAGGTATGTACCTTTGAGTCATTCTATTATGCAATAATTGAATTATGAACATATTATTATAAGTAAAACTAATAATATCATCTTGATTGAACCTTAAGGTCTTTATTCTGAAATTCGATGACTAAATCTTTGACTCTCAGCACCTTGTTATGCTAATTAAGTATCATATGAACCATGAGTGGAATTCATTTTAATAAGAATTATATATTAAAAAAACATTATTTAGAAAGGAAAACAAAACATTCATCTTTATTGTTTTGGGAAGATAGTTGTTATTTGGGAAGACAGTTCTTATTTGTTTCATCCTCAAAAAGGAATTCTTACAATAATAGGCTTTATATATAATTAAGCATAATAAGAAACACTGGTTGCCACATACAATGTGTTCAATTTTTTTTTGAAGCTATTCAAGGAAGAAGTCAAATTATTTTTCCAAGACTGCCTTATCAAAAATTAAACAATATAGCCAAAGCTAGAGAAGGACACTCAAGAATGCCTTATGGGAAACAACATAAACTCTATATCATTAACTATTTGGTTACATTGCAACCATCACCACAAAACAAAAGCCACAAATGAATAAATGATAGGTGTTATTACAACCATTTCCAACACACAGAAACCATACAACAATTAATGTTGATGCCAACCAAAATTTAATTTCACTGGCCTTCTCTATCCACGTAGCGGACAATCCGCCAACCTCTTCCCAACGCGCACCAAGCACTTTTTTTTAATTAAAAAAACATTGACCACCTTTTTCCTGACCGCGGGAAGGCTTAAAAAATAGGAAGGATGACATAAATTCCAAACAAAGTTCACACATATAGCCTATCGGCTAAAAATTCTGACCAAAGTTCACACATATAGCCTATCGGCTAAAAATTCTGACCAAAGTTCACACATATAGCCTATTGACTAATTAACTATTTGGTTACATTGCAACCATCACCACAAAACGAAAGCCACAAATGAAACAATATTGGACTCAACAACGACCCAAATTGAAAAACCCAAAGAACAACCTTTTTTCAACAACACCCCATCGAAAATGAAACGATAACATCAACTATTTTATTGCCTTGCCAAAAATGAAACAATATAGCCAAAGCTTTGTAAACAATGCCTTAGTGAAAATAACACAAATTGTTTAATACCATTGCAACCATCGACACCGCACATAAACCATAAGTGGAACAATATAGGTCTCAACAACAACCCAGATGGAAAAACCCATAGAACAATATTTTTTCAACAACACCTTATTGAAAATGAAACAATTTAGCCTAAGCTAAATTGCCTTGCAATTATCAGCACCACACACAAACCAACAATGGGCACCACAAAATGGATGCCATAAATCAAACGATATTGGTTTCAACAGTGACCCAAATGCAGAAACCCACAAAACACAAAAATTCACAGTGACAAACCCATGCAAAACCATACACACAAAACACGAACCATAAATGAAACAATATGGTCTCTTCTCAACAACACCTTATCAAAAATTAAACAATATAGCATTTTCAACAACACCTTATAAAAAATGAGACAATATAGCCTAAGCTAGAGAACAACAATGAACAATGCCTTATGGAAATTGGCATAAACTGTATAACGCTAGCTTACAAACCCATGCAAAAATATAGCCTTTCAACAAGAACTTATAAAAATGAATCAATATCAAACAATATTGGTTTCAATGAAATTTAATCTTTATTTGAAAAACCCATGCAAAACCAAAGCCACAAAATGTGTAACATAAATGAAATAATTCTAGTTTAAACAAACAATATAGTCTCTTCTCAACAACACCTTATCAAAAATTGAAACAACATATCCTTTTCAATAGCACCTTATCGAAAATGAGACAATATAGCCTAAGCTAGACAACAACAATCAACAATTCCTTATGGAAATCAACATAAATTGTATAACGTTAACTATTTTATTGCGTTGCAACCATAGCCACAAAATGTAATTGGTTTCAACATCAATTTATCGGTCAGCATCATGACAATATTAAAATATTACTATTCTTATTTTTCTGAAAGAGAAAGATATCACATAGAATTGTTCACTGCCGGAGTCATCTCGCTGGTTGAAGCCATGTTTTGCGTCGGTAACAAGGAACAAGACTTCATAGCATCAATTAGTCTATGTTGGGGGGGGTTTAAATAAAACAAAAAGATGAATCAGAGCTTCAAATCAAAGAAACATGAGTAAAATTCTTACATATCGAGATATGCATATCAAATAATGAGTGTTTTATTCATGTTTCTTTTGATTTGAAGCTCATCTATCTTTTTTCTTTTTATTTAAACCCTCCCCAAACATAGACAAATTGATGCTATGCGCCCTCCTATTCCCTTGTTACCAACAAAGGCCCCTTGAACATTACAGTTATATCGACCACTAAGTGATATCAACATAATTGAGAACCAATTACCAGGACCTTGGGAGTTACGTCACCATGTGTTATCTTTCTCTTTTAGGAGAAATAGAATAATAATATTCTGTTTAATGTTGTCAAGCTGCTTTGACCCTCAACAAATCTGGTGCTAGAAGGAGGGCCTAAGGAACAAGTTGGCTCACATTGGGTCATTTTCACCAGATACGTACGAGAGAGTTCTCAGATCTTCTTAGAACCCTAAACCACTTGTTGAACTCCAAACCCCTATCAGGTATAGGCCCCAGGCTCGTAGAGTCTTGATCCAACCTTTATCACCATGGCTCACCCCACCTGGGTTTCCACTAAACCCACCTACACCACCTCACCGGCCACTTTCACCCATTCCACAACCTACTCAACCTGTATCACTGCCAAGACCTATGGATTACTTTGTCAATAACCTTTCACCATTAGGGACTATCACTGGAGGTATACACGATCTCCCCAAGAATCCAGAGAGGTTCTGTCCTAAGTACATGCATGGAGAATCAAGAAGTGCCGAGGAGCACATACAAGCATTTAAAGATGCATGTACCCGTGCTCAGGTGGCTCATCAGGACGTTGTGTGCAGATTTTTCCCCTATTCGTTGGGAGACATGGCATACAATTGGTACCTAAAATTACCCCAAGGGTCTATTCTAAGTTGGACAGACTTGGAAAACACCTTTATCAATTAGTTCAAGGTTTATGTAGACCCTGCTATCCTTTACCACCAGTTTTCCACAATAAGAAAAGAACACCATGAACCACTACCTTTATTCAACACCAGGTTCCAAAGAATGTATCGAAGGTTGCAGGATCCTTACCTGGTGGCTGAGAACATTGCCATTTTGGCATACTTAAGGGCTGTGGACCCTTTGATTGGCTTGTTCTTGAAAAGGACATATAATGCTAACGAAACTAATTCTTTGGCTAAGGTATATCATCTCACTATCCAGTTGCAACAACAGATAAGTCTACAATCCGAGAGTCTAGGAGGAGTTCTCCCTCCTATAGGATACCAAATGTCCAATCCACCCCCTTTATTCAACACGGTCCCAGGGATGTCCTATTCCCAATACGGACCTATGTTTGAGTTCCAAGCTTCACCTCCCTTACCATTTTTTAGCAATAGTCCCCAGGATTCCTTCCAGCAAAATCAAAATTACCAAAATCAAGCTAGAGGATCAAATTTGGTTAATCAACCCTTTGCGATGAAGACTGCAGAAAGTGAAAAGACTCTCCAACTAACCAATGAGATGGAGACTCTAAAAAAGACACTATCTCAGATGTCTAACGACATGGCTCAACTTAGACAGAATCCCCCTTAGAACCAGAACCAAGGTTTTCAGAATCAGGGAGGATATTCTAATCAGGGTGGTTATCCTAACCAAAATCCTAACCAAAACTATAATACCAACCAGAATGCCAATAGGAATTTATAGAACCAAAAATCCTCTAATCAAAACTATCAAAATTAGAATAGAGGATACAATCAAAGGTCTAACAACAATAGGCCATGAAATACTAGACCCAATAACGAAGGAGTTTCCCACAATTATCAAGCGGGAGACGAAAATCCGCACACTGCCAATGTGGAAGACCTCAACCTTATGACCAATTGGTGTAGACTACATGATACTGCAGTCCATTTTGAGGTAAATTTCCCAGAGATGGAAAAGATGGTTAAGATAGCCCAAGCTGATGCTCCATTCCAGGGTGTATCCAACAAATCTGGTGGATCAACGGATACTGCCATGGCATATGATATCTTTGAGGAAGAAATTCCATTTCCCAACCAGGAAGGCAATGAAGCAGTAGAAGATGTGTATGATTCCCAAGCCTTCCAAACCAAGGGAGGCCATTTCATTAGGAATCAGAACAAAGGGCCATTCACGACCTCTGCCCCTCCTAATAATATGGTCTCGCCAAATCAAAATGCGGATAATAATCCACCACCACCAAAGGGACCATCAGATTCTCTGAACAAAGGTAATCCACCTTCAATTCCTAAATATCAGGTTAGGAATGATTTAGAATTTGATTTCATTACAAAGATGCAGAGGTGGAAGACTTCAATGTCTTTCTTTGATATTTTGAAATGGTGCCCTGCTCAAAAGGAAATTTTGTTGAAAGCCTTGGGGGAAGTAGATAGGTCAAAAGGAAGAGAAAAGGTGACTCCTACTAACGAGATGAAGGTAAGACTGGTACTTCACCATTCTTGTTAAGTTTAATAATTTTTGGAAAATATTTACACAACTGTTTGCTAGATTCTGGGGCATCGGGAAACGTCATGCCATTTTCGATTTGTAGGAAGTTAGGTCTGAGTCCACTCCAGACAAATACATTTTTTATCTAGTTAGACAAAACATAAGTCAATGTGGTAGGAGAGCTTAAAAATATCCATGTACAGATTGGATCTGATCCAAGGATCCAAACTTATGTGGATATCCAAGTCGCAGATATCCCAGAAACCTATGGTATGCTCTTGAGCGGAGACCTGATGAAAAGTCTTGGTGGATATTTGTCTTTGGATTTCTCACACATGTGGCTATCCTGGAAAGGGATAGCAAGCCAGATTAGAATTGAAAGTGAGCCTAGGCTCAAACACATGATCATCGAGTATGATTCCCCTAATGAGGTAGCCTATTTCAAAACCAAGATAGGACTTTACAAGTAGGAGGAAATCATGAATTTTTTAGTACTTCATTCTGATGACTCACCCCTTCTAGAGAAAAATGACCCAATGATTACTGTTAATCAGCAAGTCCTAATAATGAAATTACAACAGGATAGGCTGGTATTGGGAGAGGAGATTGACATGTGGAGTCTGCTACTTCCTAACTGGTGTAGGGTCCATTACCAGAATCATTCTGAGTTAACTTGCCAATCCTTCATAGATATCTTAAAACATGTCTCCTGGGTAGAAGAAACTTGTGAATGTCAACCTCAAGCCTCCACTAATGAATTTCCATTTCAAGAAAAGGATGCAACCATCCTTACGAGAGCCATCCTTGCTCAAAGGGAATCATCTTCTCAACTCAAGTAGACTCAGGTTCTATGTTCTGAACTACAACTAGAGACTGAGGAATCTTAGTCTTTGCCAATTACACCTACCCCAAAAATGCTTCCAATGCCCAGGGCATTGGAGACAAAGGTACTAAATCATGACCTGACTCAAGAGGAGGTTCAAGAATCACTTCCTAAACAAATTTTGAATTCAGAAGAATCTTTTGGTGCACCGTGCCCCCAGTTACTTTCAAA
>VDFB02104767.1:0-40893 GCA_007258455.2 Sequoia sempervirens | reverse complement strand
TGGATGGATGATAGGTATTGCTTATGTCGATGGAATAGAGTACACTAGACAACATCGATTTAAATACCGATGTACACATGCATAGGGATGATGCAGGTGACAAAGAATATGCCAATATGCCGATTGCAAAATTTAATAAACCCCACAAATATTTTCACCCCCAACTATATAAAAAATTGCAAAGAATTTTTGTTGGATAAAATAACAAATTTTCCCCAATTTTTTAGAAAATACTGCAGAAAAATATTTTAGAATTTTTTTTTTTGCAAAATTGGAAAAATAGTACCACTTGGTAAGTTGTTCCAGCAAAAAATAATTCACTTCAAAAACAACTTTACCCAAAATGGATGAATTTACAATCAAAATTCATCTGTGCAACCACCTAATCTCAACTATGAGGTTCTTGAAATACCAATCTACACCCAACAAAAAATCTTCAAGCCAACACAATACCCTCAGATCTGGAAAGGAATTTGCAACACCTGGAGCTCTGATACCATATGGGAGTAAATGGTGTTTCCCCAACACCCCCAAGAACAATTGCTAGACCAAAACAACTTCCACGAGAGAGAGAATGGCAAGAATATGCAAATGTACATGAGATGATTTGCTTATAAAGGCAAGGTTGAGAGATAGGATTAGACAAGAGCATGGCAAGTTTCTTAATCCTATGACATGAGACAACTAACTACCTAGGAATCATGCAATACTAGCTAGATAAGATAAGTTCTAAAAAAGTCGACTAAGACTTCTAGAAAGAATCTTATATCCTAAGTAAAATTAATATGTGAATATGTCCCCTAATTACCTAGTGAGTGAATTAGCTAGGTACAAGACATTTATTCTCACCAACAAGGAAGATACCCTAAAGATTGTCTAAAATGTGATGGTAAGCTAAATGAATGTGATGAAATGGTAGAAATGAGGTGAGAAAGTCTCTAGTATGAATTGTAGTTATCGTCAGGAATTTATTAGAAAATAGAATCAACAAGTTTTCCCTAAAAAAATTGTAAGCAGGCAATTGTGGTTCACTAGTTTTCTACAAATGCATCGTTTTAAGGTTCAGTTACAGTTCAATTTATCAGATGCGGTGCAAAAACTGTCATTTGTGGTTTAATTTATCGGTAGTGGTTCATCATTTATCAATTATGGTTTTACTATTTTTTGCAGTTGCGATTAACAAAGGATAAGCCCGATTTTTGACAGTTTTGAAGGGAATTTTGTGTTATTTAATTGAAATTTTTGATAGCAAACACGACAAACAATCTTAATATAGACTAAAAACACTTGGGTTGGTCTAAAAATGGCCAAAAGTATGTTCACAATGTGTGTGTTCTTGAGGTTAGTCACCTTGATTTCCATGGATATAGCACATAATGAGAACAATATCACCCATAGAAAACTCTTGTTTATCCCTAAAGGAAATGGCCAATGGCGACACTCTTAAACCCACTCTAGGAATCTCCTTCAATGCAAGGTAGGGACACCTTTTTAGGTTATGTATGACCATTTTCCTATGACAATGTATCAAAAAGAAATTAACTTATGCAAGACAAGGATTTCCATCTCACTGAAGAGAGCCAAATGTTGGGCATAAAAGTACTATGGGTGTGATGCTATAGCCCTACACTAAGAATATCACCAAAACTCAATCATAAGGGTGGATTCTAACTAGTTGGGATATTATTCGCTACTCAGGGACATGGCACCTTGTAAGCATCCAACAAGCCACTTAAGGCTTTAATCACTCCTAGTAGGGGCTCTTATATGCTTTACGGTAGTACCCCATTCTGAATGACACTATATGGCTCAGGCCTACATACCATGAGGACTTGATAGTTTAGTCTTATCCATTTATATACTGGCTCGAGGGAAAAATCGGTTGGAGTCACCTTCGAGTTCTCCTTTCGAATGCGTCTCTTAGGCAAGCCCCTCTAAGGGTAAACAATAGCAAGACAAACACAATGCCTTTGAATCTATAAGATCATACTAAGTGTGAGGATAGAGCATAATGTGTTTTCCTTACACTAGCATGGTGTTTGTTTTAGCCTCAAAATCAAATTTTTGATGTGAGAGTGCAAATTCCAAGAGGTTTTTTTGATTCCCAAGATCACACTAGGTGCAAGGGAAGAGCATACACACCTCGTAAAAAAGACACAACCACAAGATAGTAAAGTAGTGATTATTTTTATCCCCAAGATAAAATGTGAGAAGACACGCTAATGCAATTTGTTGGTTATTTTTATCCCAAATGAGTGTATGATGCAAAATCTTTTTAATCCCAATGAGTGATATATGTAATTTTTTGTAAATTCTAAGCCTAGATGAGTGACATATGTAGATTGTTGTTCATTTTATCCTTATGAGTGATATATGCATATTATTGTACATTTAAGCTTGAATGAGTGATATATGCAAATCATGGTTCATTTTATCCTTATAAGTGAAGATTTGTAACACATAAGCAAGATGATTCTAAACTAAGTAATCAAAAGATAGGGCAACAAAATTTTGTTTCAAAAGAAATAGTTTTGTTTTGAAAGAAATAGTTTTAGAACTCCCTCCAAGCTCAATGCCACATGCTACAGATCAAACATTAGTAATAGAAAAAAACCCCTACTATGTTGAATGTAAAAGACAAAAATTGGAAATTTTGAATGAAACCCTAAATTTAAAATAAATAGGCAGTTGCTATTGGAGTATGGGAAACACCAAGAGGGGGGGTGAATCAACATTTCAATAATCAACTTCAATTCAATGGTTTTTAAAAACACATAATAGCTTTGTAATTGTTGAATGTTCAATTTCAAGAGTGTAACCAAATGTGATAGCCAATATCATATCCTTAAACAACATGAAAACTCAAATGTTGCAAAGTAGATAAAGGAAGTGTTAGTATGTGTTTTTGAGAATGAATAGTGTCATTTTTGAATTAGTTCGTAGCGTGTGATGCTTTGAATCGGCGAGTGATGGCGAGTTGCTTCGGTTTGAGTGAATTTTGATAGTGGCCGAAAGCGAGGTTCAAAGCAACCCTTGTATTTACTCTCATCTGTGATTGTTTACTATTTTCCAATGAGACCGTTGTTTTGCCGCTGAGGTGTTATTTGGCCGCTGAGGCATATTTTTGTAGCCGCTGATAATCAGACCGCTAGATTTGATTGCCGCTGAGGCATTTTGTTTGTTAAAGTTTGATCTCTTATACACTCATAACATTATGTTATGATTCCTTGTGTTCCCTACGGGAACACAAAGGAATCATAACACAATATTTTTCATGAGTGGAAAACCCTCATAGGGATAAAAAACCACTTGGTAAAATGCCTCACTGGCTTAATCAAAATCCATTGATTACAAAGCCTCACTGGCTACTATTTGTGCCTCACTGGCTACAAAAATATGCCTCACTGGAAAAAACAACAGTCTCATTGCAAAACTAGTAAACAATCAGACAAAGAGTAAAAGACAAAGGGTTACTTTGTTTCTCTAAAGCTCATTGCACTATCACAAACTCCACTCAAACAAACAACTCATAAATCACTTCCTTGTTCAAAGCATCACACACTATTCTAGACTCTAATTCAAAAGTATTTTCATTCATTCTCAAAACACATAGGACTATGCAGAGAAGAGGTTACACATGAAAGAAATGTGATCACTCGAAAACTCCATCTTTATACCTTTGACACAAAACACCAAACTGTGCAAAGACACATTTTCAAGAATGCAACCTTATTGACATATATCCTTCTTCCACACTATTCTCCAGATTTGCTTCTCTATGCATAATATTGATATCAAGAATAGTATCACAATCTCTTATGCATACTACCAAAACTCACACAATCACTAGATTGAATCAAAAAACAAATATATTGCTTTCATATCTTTTTCTCGGCACATAAAATGCATTAGAAAAAACCCTCAGACCCTCGATCACATCATGCAATTACTCAACTATGATATCTTTTCAAGACGTGATATCACAAATTTTTCCCAAAAAAAACTTCTCACAAAAATGTTAGCAAGGAACCCTCTCAACTTTTCTTCATTGTATCAAACAATTTTAAAACTAACTCAACCACTGGCACTGATGTTTGTTATCTTGTCAAAGTAACACACTCGAGGATAAACCATTCTGTAGTTTAAATAAGAGCCATTGATTATCAAGACCCGCCAAGTTACAAAATGAATTATATCCTTTGTCCTCCTTTTAGGTGGTTTAAAAGAAACATGAACCTTTGATAGTAATGCTTGAATCAAACCTTAATTTGAGATTTCCACCAATTTCATATGTTGTCTATAAGCCTCAATGTCACTTTGTGAAGTAATACTCAACTTCAAAACATAACAAAAAGTAAATTTTCCTTTGAAGATCCTCACAATGGATAAACCTTAGGTCTTAGGGTGTTTATCAAACCTTCAATGATCAATAAACCTAAACCTTTGAATGATCAATCAAATACCCTTTTCATCTTGAAATGAAATACTACTTTTGCATCAATCTAATGATGATCACTACCTTGCAACCATACTCAAATGACTTTTGGACAAGCCTTAATGTTTGTAACAATCACCCTTTTCCTTCAACACCAATACAACTTGAGACACCATGAGATACCTGAAAAAAAGCATGAACAAGGGCATGACCCTAAAGTACCAACATCATGAACATGACCTTGAAGTACTAACACACCTTTGACATCTTTGACATGAAACAATGTCACTACCGATAGTTGCGGCTCTGGAAACCATAGTTGTGGTTCATAGTTGTGTCGCAAGAAATAGCGACTACATCATTTGGAATAGTGACTGCATTTTTTGGATGCAGTGAAGTTTCTAGCAATTGCGTTAAAGCCCTAATCACTTGTGGTGAACCATACTAAACCTACAAAACATGAAAAATCTGACCAAATCCAAGCACACAAGAGACTAATATGATATGATTAGGGGGTTAGACTGTGAAAACTGAAACTAGAGAATGTAAAATGCATAGAAAACCCAATAAATCAATCAAGTTCAAAAGGTGCCCTAGTCTGAAGCAGTTGCATCACACGATAGCACGGTTGTTGCTCACTATCAAGGTTAGTTGCGTCATTTCATACTTGTAACCTAAAAAACTAAAAAATTTATACAAAAATCTACAAAATTTGTCCTTTCACATCAGGTTCACCAATGTAATCAAGGAAAAAGATCAGGATTCAAAATGTAAATAATTAAACATAAGCCTTAAGACCCTAATCAAGTAATAAAGAACAAAGAAAACACCAAAACATGAAATAATGCAACACCATTACTAAAGACTTCATGCCTCCATTTATTGACCTCTATTACCCTTCTCCATTTTGCTAGAACGTGATTGATGCCCTCAGATTATAAGTGTGAAACAATAGCCTTATGTTATGACAACAAAATATCGAAAAATTCTTGTCTCTTAAGCATAAATTCTAGATTTCAAAAGATGTTGAAATGATAATGGTTGGCGTCTTTTATAGAAAAGACAAATTTGAACAGACGTCCAAGATTATATTGTTTTAATTTCAATCAATGATTGAAATTAAACAAGACAAGGTGGGATAAGAATAAGACTAATAGAGGAACTAAAATAATTCTAAAGAATCATTTAATTCGAAAAGGAAAGTGAAGAGTTAAATAATGGAAACATTATTTAAATCTTAGATGAAAAAGGTAAGTTATCATTTTTATTAAATAGCAATTTAATTCAAAAAGTGGGAGAAAAAGGCAAGTCATTAATTAAATAAAATTTAATTAATTTATGGTAGAAAAACTAAAATGAATAATTAAATAATTGACATAATTATTTAATTATAGTAGAAAATGGTAATTAATTAAATAAATATAAATTTATTTAATTATAGAAGACAACGACATTAGAGACATAATTATATAAATATCAATTTATTTAATTTATCAAAAGAGGAAATAGAAAGATAGAAATGAATTAATTAAATAATTAAAATTATTTAATTAATAGAAGACTTTATGACATTAGACAATAATTAAATAACTAAGATTATTTAATTATCAAGGATTCAAAGGGGATTTAATAAAGTTGTAGGCCTAGGACAATTTTTAGTGTCTACAGATACTGTCAAGGAATTCATCTTGAGTAGGGATATCCATGAGAAAACAGTTGAGTGGATCACAAAATTCATGAAATATGATGTAGAAATCAAGATCACCAAGCTCGTGAGAGGAAAGAGGTTGTGTGATCAGCTTGTTGTTGAACACACAAAATACTGAGAGGGGGGGTGAATCAGTATTCTACTAAACCATTTGATTGCTAACCATTCAATTATTAAAACACATCTAGTTGCAACTATAAGTAAAAACATGGAAGGGATCATATTGCACAACACATAGACACCAAGATTTTTATGTGGAAAACCCAAAATGGGAAGAACCACAGTGAGGATTAACTCACAATATGTTATAACCAGTCATAAAATATTATAGGGCACACTGCCAAGACACACTGTCCTTGAAAGGCTCACAACCGAAGTACAAAAAGATATGGCTTCTCACCAAAATGCAAAAAGATATGGCTTAGTGCCAAGAATATGAACTAAATGGAATGTGTAGACACTCAAAATATCCTAATCAACATCATGCACTTGATTCTGATTCACTAACACCGATTCTTCCTTAATCATTTCTACACTAACTAATTAATTGAATAATCTTTATTTAATTAATTTAATTCCTCCTAAAATTAGATAATGCACTTTATCAGATTATTTCATCATATTCTTCCTTTAATTAAATAAATCAACTTTATTTAATTAATTCCTAATGTTCTTCATTTACTTAAATAAATCAATTTTATTTAATTAATGCTCTTCATTCAATTAAATAAATCAATTTTATTTAATTAAATCCTAATGTTCTTCATTTCATTGAATAAATCACTTTATTTAATTAAATTACTAATGTTCCAATATCCTCTCATTTGATTTAAATAAGCTCAAAATATTTAAATTAAATGTCACAATCAAACTAATTTCATCTAAGTTAGTTAATCCTAAATTAATTAACTCCTAACACTAATCCCCCATTCCTCTAGCTTTTAACTCCAGCCTTGGGTAAGTCAACCATGGTCAAGTTGCACATGTAAATCAATTTATTTGATTTAAATTACCCTATTTTCATTCAAATATGGCATATTCATTGGAATATTCCATCCACTTGACTTTTCCCTTCCAAAGGACTTTTGTCCTCCACCTTTGCACTAAAGGCTCTTACATGTCCTCTCCTTGAGCCAACTTGGAATTAATTCCTCTTACACCTCCTCTTACACAAGTCACCTCTTCAAATTCTAATTTCACCTACATGCATTAAACATGCACATTGTTCAAAATATGCTCCACTCTCCTTCATTAGCATGTTGACAAGTGGTACAATGCCATTGGTCCTCTTTTAAATCCCACATCCATCTCATTCTTCACTCTTCAAACCTTCTTCATTATAAATAAAGGCCTTCTCTATTGATTTGGGATACACAAGTTTATGCAAGTTCATTATCCATAATTTCATCCACAGTTTCATCCAAGTTAGCATAGAATTCATCATCCATAGCTAGGTTATTGGAATTTTGCATCAAGAATCACGCATCTATCATCAAGCTTATCAAGGAATTGGGAAAGGGCTTCTTTCCACATCAAAGAAGCACCAATTCCCCTATGGGATGCTGGTTTGAGCATTAGAATAGGATTTCATTAGTATATTACTTGATATTTTGCTTTAATTTCATGTTCTTGTGTTTGAATGAATTTCATAGGGAATGCTTGTTTACACTTGTTTAAGGACTAATGTTTTCTTTTTCTTCCATGTTTGAGTAGGTCTAGGCAAAGCATTCACATTTTGGCTCTAGAAGGAGGGAAAATATTTCAAAATTAACACATTTTTTTGGTCAATTCCGCTATTTGTTCACTTTTCTAATTTTCCCAGGACACAACAACATTGAGAAGTCAAATAGCGATGCAATCGCTTCAGCGTTGCTATATAGCGACACTGCATCTGTAACTAAAGGGCGACATTGTAGTGATTTTCCTAAGGTCCAAATCATTTAAATCTCAAAGGGTGATGTTGGTTAATATAGCAATGCAATCATGGTTTCTATTTTTCCACAAAGCGAGGTTGATTTCCACATAGCAACGTTGAAGCTCCAAACAACGACGCCTTTGCGGATTGCAACGTTCAGTTGGGGTAAAAGGTCAATTTTCAAATATATCTTGGCATGTGCTTTATGTTTTTGATTTCTCTTAACCATTAACCTATTTTGTGGCCCTGTTTTCTATAGGCTGATCAACTTTTGTAGGTTAGGGGACAAAGAAGGAAAAGAGGAAACGAAGGGAGGGTCTCTTATGACACTATTTCACAATTGTAATAAGTGTTTTTAACACTTTAGGGATACTTATAACCCAATCTTTGGAAATCTTGTTATCTTTCAATTTAGGACTCAAATACATTTTATTTGGGATTTAAAAAGAACACACAAAGGGTTAAAAAAAAACATTAGAAACTCACTAGATTTGATTTTGGGTCTTAAAAATTGAACAAAACAACTTTAAACACTTGATTTTGGTGCTATAAAAAGAATCCATCATTGCTTTGAGGACTAAAAAATGAATTTGTGCTTGTCTTGTTTTGCAATCTTCTTTACAAAATAATGTCATTCAAATGTGTATGCACTTCTCTCATGCTTCATGGTGATCTTGAGAATCAAAAGAATTTTAGCGATATTAGGTTGTCTAAAAGATTGCCTTCACATTTCAAATTTAGGCTCTTAAAATTGAATAAAGCTTGCTAGTGTGAGAAAGGGCATCATGTGTGTTCTCTCTTTGTTCATGCAAACAAATATTGATCGAACTACAAATGCACTTGATTGCTTTTGTTTACCTTTAGAGGGCCTGTCTTGGTGGGAAAAAGTACTCACCCCAAGGGAATGACCCAAGTGGTAACGAGCCTAAGCCAAGCTCTTCCAAACCACTATATAAATTTTTGGTTGCGATGAAAATTGTAAACAATGGGAAGTGGTGCATGATAACTCTCCCCCAGTGTCTTTATGATTCGTAAAGCCCTTTTTTTAAGGGTTGGGAGATTTCTCACAAGGATTTTATCATTGCACCCCCTAAACTAGATGCGCTTACTACGAACCTTTGTGTAGAATCCAAAATCCCAATATTTGTTGGCGTGAGGAGGTCGGACCTCCAGAGTTGTCCCACATATTTTTGATTCTTTGTAGAGATGAAAAGTTCATCATGGGAGATTCATGAGAACTAAAGCTTGGCTGACCCATAGAAGTGAGTGTCATGGAGGGGATCCAGTGTGGTCAAGCTTCTAATCATCCACTCTGAATAAGCGCAACTGGATTTATCCAAGTGGGATTTCAACAAATATTTTATTTTCGATCCTAGGATTGTGCAATCTTTGAGTTAGTTAAACACATTGCTTGGATTCAAAATCTTGAAAACAAACATTTAACAAAGTCATCAAATTTCAAACCCTTTAGAAGAGGAAAATACCTTTGAAAATTCCAAGTAGTACTACTTGTCCCTAGGGATTTGTACATAGAGGCTTCTAAATATTTGGGCTTATATCTCAATTTTCTCTCTCTAAAGTCAACATTAGGGAACTATTTCCTTAATTTCCTTGATTTCCACATAATGGACCTTGTGGGATGAAAATAAATTGAGACATAGACATTTATTTGAAAAGCTAAGCAAGAAAGTGTTTTGTGGTAAAAAATAATCCATTAAGCAAAGATAAAAGACAAATTGAACCCCACACATGTTTTTTCTTAAATTATTTTCTGCAAGATGAAAGTCCCAAAACCAAATTCTATCAATCGAAACAAACGTCTTAGTCCAAGAAATCCCAAGAAACGTCATTCTATGCTTTATGAAGTTAGAGAAAGATTAGTCTATAAATTTTACAAACGTGCTTCAAAGGACAATCCAAATTTGTATTCACTCTATTATTGTCAAAATCCAAGTCTTTTTCAACGTTTTGAGTTTCTCACATAGAGGTATAACATATTCTTCAATACCTAGGTATTGTAAGCAAAAGTCTCTCTAAGTTCACTTAGGATCAAAATGAACATCTTCATCCATCTTCAAACATCAATCAAAACCCATCTCACAAACAACTCTTGGAATCTTGGAAAAATCCTTCATACTAGACTTTTGGAAAATCCTTTAAATCAAATCAAAATCATTTTGTTTGACTAAGTGTGTGTGGATGCAACCTTCTTCATACACTCAGTTAAATTATCACCTTGTGAACAAGTTTATTCCAAGACAACATCCAACCTCTTGGAGTTTATGAGTTCATTATCAAATACAAATAAAATCCTAATACAAATCCAAATCAAATTCAAATCAAATTGCAAAATCAAAAATCCAAAAGTCCTAAAGTCTAGTATCCCTCCAAGGTTCTTAAGAGTTCAATCATTCACAATCACCCATCTTTCATTATCTCATCACCATCCTTTGATCCTTAACATCTTAGATTTTATTTTTTGTACCTTAAGTTTAGACCAACCTAAGGAGCTAGAGGTTTACCTCCCATATTCCTGAAAGTTGATCCTTATTTTCTGGTCCAAACTAGGTCTCAACACAAGAAGAACATGGAAACAAAAAAATAAACATCCACCTCAAGTGACTTGAGTCAAACTGCACCTGAAATCAACCTCATTGGATCTAGCAATCCCCCACTCAACCTTCCTCAACTACCACAAGATATTCAAGAGGGAGGTTTCCAAGTGGAGGATATCACCAACAATGTTCTAAGAATGACTCAAGATAAAATCATGGAAATGGTCCAAAATCCTGAAAATCACAAAATTGTCAACACAATGATGAGACTTAATCCTTCATAATACATGTTAGAATTGGCAAAGGAAGGGGCTAAATTCCCTTCTGATTATGATATAAGTAGTATTGTGGAGAAACCTCTTAGTTTATGCCACTGATATCATTCACACCTTCCTTCCAAAATATCATTCAACCCATCCCACAACCAACCTTATCTCATGCTCCAAGTCAACCCATGGTTACCAAGGGAAGTTCATTGCTTCACGCTCTTCAAACACATCCCCTTGTAAATAACCATGACTTTGATGCAAATACCATCTTGGGTCAACCAAATACCATTCCTCAAAACCAAAAACATCCATATGTTCTAGTCATCTTTCATGAAACCAGCAGTCCATCCACTTTTGTTGCATCACCAACATATTCTCTTGACGCACAAGTCTCTCTCCCCATGACTTCACAAGGACAAGGGGGATTAT
Source organism: Sequoia sempervirens (assembly GCA_007258455.2). NCBI lineage: Eukaryota > Viridiplantae > Streptophyta > Pinopsida > Cupressales > Cupressaceae > Sequoia > Sequoia sempervirens. Next base: position 29,582 of record VDFB02104767.1, on the reverse strand, counting down.
TTGGACAAGGGGGAATTTTTGATCCCTCATCATCACTTTCTCAAGAAAACACACCACCCATCTTCCCATCATTTCCCCCTCTACCATTAACATCCACACCAATCCTCGATTTAGGGCAACCCCCTTTACCCATCCTCAATCAACCAAATCAAAGAAATCCTCCAGCCATGAATCAAATCAACATACCAAATCCTCTGATCATGCCACCAATATCACAACACCAGGTGGAACCAATCCAAACAACACAATCAATCACTGCACCATCTATAAATGTGGTCTCCCAAGGACCTAGCATAACAACTGCACCATCTATCACACAACCCCCTATCATCAATCCAATGACACTCAAACAACCACCTCAATAAAATATCATCAAAAAGTCCCACACCATTCCAAATCCTCCACCTCCACCACTGAAACCAAACATGGAAAATCAATATAGTATCACACTTCAAGCTACCCAACAAGCCTATCAGAAAGCATTCCAACAATTTCAAGCTCATCAAGCCACGCAAGATGCACAACAAGCTTCTCAACAAGCACAGGCACAATAAGCCACACAACAAGCACAATAAAATGCTCAAGTGCAAGCTCGGGCTTTATTCTAACAACAAGCTACCCAAGCAACACAAACCACACAAGCTACACAAGCCGCACAAGTTTCACAAGCCGCTCAGGCTTCCCAACAAGCTCAAGCTCAGGCACAAGCTCAGTATCAAGCCCAACAAGCTAAAATGCAAGCACAATACCAAGGACAACAACAATAATTTCAACAACAAGCCTATCAACAATCTTTGCAGCAATACCAAGCGCAAAAAGAAGCACCTCAGTAACTAGCCCAACAACAATCATTGTTGGCACAACAGCAACAAGACCAACAACAAGCGTTGTTGGCACAACAGCAATTGCAGGCATATCAACAAGTGTTTTTCACACAAAAAAGATTTCAACCACCTCCCACAAACACACAAAGCAATCCACCCACCACTCAAACAATCAAACCCCCTCAAAACCCATTCATCCCACCACTCGATCCGCAAAACGATGTGTTCGCACAAATCAAATTTCTCTCACAACAAGTGCTAGACCTACAATTTGGAAAAGAAATAAAACCCCAATGGAATTTGTTCCCTTATCCTTTCGATAGAAGCATTGTGATGGTTCCATTCCCAAAAGGGTTCGAGATACCTAAATTTGACAAATATCATGGGACTAGTAACCCTGAAGATCACATCAGGGAATTTCATGTTGACTGTATAGAAGTTGCATACAATGACACTTATCTAATGCAACTATTATTTTTGAGTTTGGTTGGACCAACAATGGAATGGTTCTCTCATCTTCCTCCCAGAATCAAAAAGTTCCAGGAAATTGTGGACATGTTCATACAGAACTATTCATTCAACATAGGCATGGACATAATTCTAGAAGAACTATCAGCTCTCAAACAAGCCAAGGAGGAAGCATTTGCATCATTCTTACAATGATGGTGATCCAAGGACAATAGAAGCAAGTGGACTATGCTAGAAGAACAAAAAAATTGTACTATCATCACTAATCTCAAAGGAACCTTGTCCTTCCATCTAAAAATGATATGCATCACCACATATGACCAATTGATTCCCAAGGTGCTCAACATCGAAAGAGACCTTATCACACAAGGGGGCACACCTACTTATCAGGACATTCATCCATCAACCAGTTATAATGAAAAACCTTGCACATGGACAAAGAACAAAAATGTTACTAACGAAGGTTTTTTTGATGCCAAAGTTGTTACCATTGCCCCAAGGAAAAACACACAATCATATCAACAACCACAAGTCAATAACCAAAACAACACACAATCCAACAACCAAGTGGTCAATAACTTGAACAATCAAGGGGGACTACCCCCAAGGAAGTATCCCCCTAAATGGAAATACACACTGCTTGGGGAACCAAGTGAGTCTGTCATGCAACGACTAGTCCAAGCAAACCTCATCAAGATCCTCGTTTATGAAAATTATCAAGAACCTCAAGTTAAACCACCATGGTATGACGAGAAACAATTTTGTGATTTCCACAAAATAAAGGGACACACAAAATCCAACTGCATGCAGCTTAAGAATCTGAAACAAGACCTCATTGATGACATAACCATAACCATTGAACAACCCATTGGAAACCAAGATCTCAAAATATACATGAATTTGATGCTAGATCATAATAAGGGGAACAAAAATGGTAAGGAAAAGTATAATAATGTGAATGATGTTTATGACCATGTGATTGCATCTTTAGATGTTGTTACACCCTTAGATGAGTGGGTTACTGTTATTACTATCAAATGATCCTAAGCTGACTATGGAGTCACCACATGTGGTGGAAAATTTACCATTTCGGTACCATCCCAAGCACCCAAAGCATCCACTACTAATCCAAAGTCAATCCCCGATGGTTATAATGTCTTGGATCAGCAGAAAAAGACCCCTACCTAGATCTCCATCATGGAAGTATTGAAAATATCACTTGCACATAGGAAAATCCTAGAGGAAGCATTGGCCACATCCTCTATCCCCATAGATCTTGACACAAACCAGTTCCAAGCTATGGTCAGGATATCACCACCCCACATCTCCTAGCATTTTATGATTACGACTTCCCAACTTAGCCATCTCATAACCTTGCACTCCATCTTGAAGTCTTAATTCATAAAAATAAAGTCAAAAGAGTCTTGGTGGATGAAGGTGCGGGTCTAAATATTTGTACTCTCAATCTAATAAAGAGTCTAGGATTTTTTGAAGATGTCATTGAAAAAGGTAAAGGTATTACAATTAATACATATGATGATCAAGAACGGGTGTCTCAAGGCACCATTCAACTCCCTATTCAAGTAGGGCCAGCTATCATGGAAACCACATGCCAAGTCCTTGACCTGGAATTACCTTACAATATCCTCTTGGGGCACCCATGGATTCATGGGATGCAGGTCGTCGCATCCACCTTCCATCAATGTGTCAAGTTTCCTTATCATAATCAAGAGGTCATAGTCCATGGAGATCTTGAACCATTTTATTATTGCAAGAATCTGGAAGCCAAGTACTACAAGATCCCTTAGGTCCCAAAGAATGATGAAGGACCCACATCTCCATATATAGACCCATCTACTCTTGCCTCCACTTCTGAGACAAAGACACCCTCCATTCTAGACATCTCTTATATCAAATTCATTATCCAAGACAATGGATGTGGGGATTACAAAATGAAGAAAAGTGTCTTTGTAATAGGAGAGTTACCTCAATCTCTTAGATCCCATGGGAAACCCCAAACGATTGAAAAATCAGCTCAAACCTTCAAATCAAACCCCTCTAGATTTAAAAGATGGGGGGACCTAAGTCAAGAAGTGGTATATGAAAGGGATATATCAAGTTTATTATATCAAGATGAAATGCCCGTATCCAATCTTCTCATAGACAATAGTAACAAAGGATTGTAGTTAATGCAAGGATGGGGCTATAAAAAAAATGAAAAGTTGGGGAAAAATGATAACAACCTACTAGAACCCATTATTCCTAAGAAGTGTATAAAAAATCTTGGCCTTGGATGTACCACTCTGAAATTAATCATACATGGAAAAGGTGCCCTAGTTAAAACAATCAAAGCTTCCCCCTCAGTTCTTGTATCAATTACTTATCCTTTTGAGGAACCTCTCACTAACCTACCTATCTTATTCAAGGATTCTTCCCTTCTCATGATTAGTACCCTATCTTTTGAACCAAGTAGCTAGACCAACGAGCTAAAACTTGTCTACCCCCAATTCATCGATTACGACCAACGAGGACCACTAATTTTAGACACATTTGAAAATGATGAGGCTCTCTCAAAATTCATGGGATTGTGAGATACTATACCATATGGAGATCATAAAGTTGGATTTGACATTGATCTAGGCAGACATGCCTACTATGGGGAAACGATTGAATCCCTTAGTCGCAAAAGTGAAATTTTAAGAGTAATATCTAAGTCTTTAAGTGAAAACTACACTGTGGCACTTTCTGACCCAAAAATAGTAAAAACAAAGGATGTATCCAATGGTGAAAACCTCATAGAGGTGCCAGAGGATGAGGGATTCAATCTTCCCCTTGTTGCTATTCATCAGGAGAAGTTAGCAGTCTTGGTAGAAAAGTGTAATCTGGTCAACCTAGGAACTGAGGAAACACCACATATCACATTTTATGCATAATCACTCTCGACAGAAGAACAAGAGATGTTAGTTGCATTTCTAAGGGAAAGAAAGGTAAACTTTGCATGGACCTACGCCGACATGCCTAGTATTGATCCAAAAGTTGTGGTTCACCATCTAGTCATCTATATAGAAGCAAAACCAGTAAGACAAAAGTTAAGAAAGATGCATCCACAAATAGCATTACTAGTCAAACTTGAATTATAGAAGCTCCTTGATGTTGGTTTCATAGGCCAATTGATTATCCAGAATGGGTTTCAAACCTTGTACCTATCACTAAGCTCACTGGGAGCATCTCCATCTACACTAACTTTAGAGACCTAAACAAAGCATGTCCTAAAGATGACTTCCCTCTTACCAATATTGACATTATTGTGAATCAAACAACATGACATGAAATGTTGTCACTAATGGATGGGTTCTCAGGGTACAATCAGATAATGATAGCCAAAGATGATCAGCAAAAAATAGCTTTCACTTGTTGATGGGGGACTTATTGTTGGAACATGATGCCATCTGGGTTGAAAAATGTAGGATCTACCTATCAAAGAGCTATGAAACTGATCTTCGACGACATGATTCACAAAATTGTGGAAGACTATGTGGATGACATATTAGCTAAATCAAGAAAGTGTCGAGATCGCATACCAGCTCTAAGCTCCATCTTTGATAGGCTAGAAGAATACAAGGTTAGAATCAATCCAAAAAAGTGTGTCTTTAGTGTACAATCGAGCAAGCTCCTAGGGTACATTGTATCTATGAGGGGAATCTAGATAGACCCCAACAAAGTCAAAGCAATTCTCGAGATGGAGGCACCAAGAACATTAAATTAGTTAAGGGGTTTGCAGGGAAGAATCCAATTCATTTTTTGATTTATAGTATAGTTAGCAGATAAGGCTATCCCATACTCTCATCTACTCCACAAGGGGGTAGCATACAAATGGGATGAAAAATGTGATCAATCATTTAATAAAATTAAGGAGTACTTGCTCACACCACTAGTTCTCATGCCATCAATTCCAGGCAAGCCATTGATCCTGTATATATCGGCAATAGCAATAGCCCTTGGCGCTCTCTTAGCGCAACATGATAGAAATGGGAAAGGGAGATCTATTTACTACATTAGTAGAAACATGGTAGGACATGAATTGAATTATACATCCATTGAGAAGGATTTCCTAGCAATAGTGTTTTCCGCACATAAATTTAGACACTATATGTTGGCACATTAGATAAAAATCATTTCCAAAATAGATCCTCTCAAGTATATGCTTTCTAAAGCAACGCTCACAGGGTGAATAGCTAAATGGGTTATGATCCTGATAGAACACGACATTGAGTATGTAGAATGGACGGTCATTAAAGGACAAGTAATTACAGATTAGCTAGTAGACACACTGATATATTCAGAGAACCCATTGGTATCAGAATTTTCCGATGAGTCAATCTTTAACCTAAGTGTGGAAAATCACTAGAAAGTATATTTTCATGGATCCTACACATAGCATGGGTTAGGAGCTGGGGTCTTCTTCATTACACCACAAGGAGATTGCATACCCAAGTCATATAAGTTGTCTTTTCCTTGCACAAACAATATTGCAAATGAGGCTCTTGTCATAGGACTCAGAATAGCAGTGCAACAATAGATCATGACACTTAAGGTCTATGGGGACTTGCAACTTATCATCAACCAGGTCAATGATGAATACCAAATGAAGGATGATAAATTGACCCCATATAAGAAACTAGTGGAAAGCCTCAAAGAATTCTTCATTGACATCACATTTGAGCAAATACCAAGGGAAAACAACAGAGCAACAGATGCTATGGCAACAATCAGATCACTACTGGATATCCCATGCAACATCCCTAAGCAAGAATTCCTTGTAGAGAAGCTTCTCATACCAACTTTCAAGGTACCAGAGTCTAAATTTGTGTGTGAAATCATTGGTCCCAGTGATCCTTGGTATCATGACATATACACCTACCTGAGAATAGGAGTCCTCCTTGCTGATATCACCCCGAACCTTAAAAGAACATTTGTCAAGAAGTCGTCCTACTTTGTTATCTTAGGAGACACCCTATACCATAGGAGTATTGAAGGAACCCTTTTACAATGCTTAAATGTTGAGGAAGCTTTGACTACTTTTATCGAGGTACACAATGGCATTTGTGGTTCACATTCGAGTGGTATGACCTTGGCCAAGAAATTACCGAGGACTGGGTACTACTAGCCTACAATGGAGAGGGAAGCTCATGATTATGTCTGAAGATGTTTTCATTGTCAACAACATGGGAACCTCATCCATGCACCAGCTCAAGAGCTCCACCCAATCATAGCACCTTGGCCCTTTTCACAATGGGTGCTTGATCTCATTAGAAAAATCATACCCACTTCATCCAATGGACACAATTTCATTATCACACCACTGAGTACTTCACAAAGTGGGTAGAGGCCATCCCAATGACCTACATCATAGGGAAGCATATTTCCAAGTTCATCCTGAACTACCTCATTTTCCATTATGGTGTTCCACAAGCCCTTATCTCAGATAACGAGACACCTTTCAAAAACCAGGATGTTCAAGAACTATGCCAGAAATTCATTATCCAACATCGCTTCTCCACCCCATACTACCCCCAAGGTAATGACCAAGATGAGGCTACCAATAAAACCATCTTGAAAATCCTAAATAAAATAGTCAATGAAGTTGGTCGTGACTGGCACTTACAGCTAAATCTCGCCTTATGGGCCTACCGAATGAGTATCTGCATGCCTACAAGTGCAACCCATTTCTCCCTAGTCTATGGATCATAAGCCATCCTTCCCATTGAGATTGAGCTCCCATCCTTAAGAATATCATTGTACAACCTCATTACTGATGAAGAATATCAGGTATCATGGTTGAATCAGCTGGAACTACTGGATGAGCGATGCATGGATGCCTTAAACCATTTGCAAGTCTACCAAAACCGTCTCAAGAAAAGCTACAACAAGAAGATCTAGAGTTAGATCTTTCAAGTTGGAGAGCTCGTATTGAAGGAGAATCAAAAAAATGTACCAAATCTAGACAACAAGGGAAATTTTGAACCCAACTGGTTGGGGGCCTTCATCGTCACGACAAGTTATAAATCAAGAGTATATCAATTGTCAACACCAGAAGGTGAACCTCTATAGGAGCCTATCAATAGCTCCCATATCAAAAAAAAAATATGCCTAAAATTGCAAGGTATAAATCCAAAAAATCCAAAAAAATTAGAAAAAAGAATTGAAAACAGTAAAGAAAATAAAATTGTCCTCTAGTGAAAACCACTTTGGTGGCACTTTGGGCAAGTACCTTGGTGAAAACTTGGCAATCAAGCGCCTTGTGTAAATAAGCACTCTCCATCCATCATGATCCCTATGGCTTGTTCTGCATAATTCATCCATCACACTTCCATATTTCCATCCATCACCCATCTGTGTCCACATCATAGCTTGATCATGTGTTTGTATCATGATTCCTCCTAGTGTTACTCAGCCTATTCCTAAGGTCAATTTGTCTTGCCTATATCGAAGTAGTCTTTTGCACCACATTGGGGGAACGTTCTTATATCTGCATAGGATCAGATTCGTGTATATTCTTGAAATATTCCTTAAAATCGAGAAAATCAAAAACATCAAAAACATGTCGGAAAATAAAAAAAGGTCAAAAAGTAAGAAAAATTCAAAAAATAGAGTCATCTTGTCGAACTACAGGTCTCTGAGCTCTGAAAGTAGGCAAAGCCATCATTGATGTGCCCCCAAGACACCCTAGGTCAGTCCTTTAGGAGTCTGCCATAATAAACTGGCAATCCATTTGTTCATTTCTCATCAAATAAATGAGTCTAGGTTAGTCGAACTATGTGGTCTCTACGTATATAACGTAGGCAAGGTTAATCTTTGATCAACCCCCGAGGCCCCTAGGATAGGTCTTTAGGTTAGGTTCTTGGTCAAAATCTCAAAAAACACAAAAAACATTGGAAAATTTGAAAAATCAAAACATTTGTAAAACATCTCAAAAATACCAAAAAAAGCCTCAAAACATTTCAAAACTTCAAAAACATCCAAATATTTGAAAAAAATACATCCATCCCATTTCATGGTCACCCGAAATAAACATCCACTCATAATAAATCATCGTCATCCTCAACCTTTGGTATGACAATCAGAAACATGTCTAGCAGATTAAGAGTGAAAACTCAAACATCAAGGGTCTCAAGTCTAGGTCAGTAGGTAAACAAGTTGGTAGCCCCTTGATACTAATAGCCCATCATCCAGTTTGTCCCAAATCATCTGATAACATCATTTCCTAGGATGCATCCTTCCTACAATGGACATCAACATCAAACATCACCGTAGTTTAGTCTTGGCTAGAGGTATGAAGAACATTAGCTTGTTTATTTACATAATCTTTGTCTTGTTGATTTATTTTATTTTGTTCATTCCAATGACCTCTCGATGATGTCTAATCAAAGTGATTTAGAGAGAAAGGAATGTGCCATTGATCATTATCTTTTATCTGTTGTGCTTGTTGGATATTCTTGTAATATAACTTTGCTCATGTGTGTTTTGTTTGGTTTGTAGGGAGGGTGTTTTAGGTGTCTTTTTGACCACATAGGAAGGCTTTCCTTTCTATGTTTTGGTCTAAGATGTTTAAAATATCTAAACTACATTCTAAATAGGGTTTCATATTCCAGGTGTGAACAAGGATACTCCTATCTAATTTTCAAGTCAAATTCCATCACACTAGGAACAACACCATCCTGGTTCTTTATACCTTGATGCATCATGCCTATGTGTGTTATCAAACATAAGGAAAGTAAGCTCTTTTAATATCCCAATCTCTGATAAGTGAAACATCATTATTTCTAATAAAGTCTTGACATATCATGGACTTCTTGGATCCTCTTGTCATCATCTCATTTCTTCTTTCTTCTCTTCATTCTAACATAGTACCATGACAGTCAACCAAACATCACTAATGCATCCATCCTCCATCCACAAACTGTCAGCATACTGCATATCACATATAATAGAAAACACCAATCATTCCATATGCATTACATTTCCATCATTACACCATAATATAGATTGGTTATTCTAATCATCTCATAAACCATACATTTGCATCCATTGAATAATCATATAGACATCATCGCATCATCCATACATGCATCATAGAAAGGATACTGGAAAAGAAAAAGAGCATATCATAACATCTCATAACCATAACGTATCACATCATCCATTTTGCATTATCAATTGGGGCATAATATGGATCTATTAGTCTAAGAATCTTAGAATTAGTTGCATACCATAAACATTTGCATCCATACTACAAACATCATCACCATAAAAGTGCATAGAAATAACACAGAAAAAAAAAATGCATCCATGAACATTTGCATAATCATGCATCATATCACATCATATAGAATCACATTGCATATACATAGAACATCAAATGCATCCATCCATAGGGCATAAATAAAGTGAACACATTGCATCATAAATCAATCATATTCATATCATATATATCAAAAAATCATCACTTTCATGGTACAAATTTGACTCAAGTGTATGTATATCAATCAAGATACAATTCCCACAGGGCTATAAAAAACGGAGCCTGTGAGACTATCTCAAAGAAAATCGAGTGATGATCAAAAATTATACGCAGCTGCTAGCCCTAGTGGTTGCTCCCCTCACCTACCTACCTCTCTGTTGGGTCATCTATCTGTCAAATCCTTGTTTGCTGGGAGTAATCTGGTTGTCAAAGAGCTATGGGTAAAGTCTATCGATAATGAAATATGTAATGCTCTGCCTCCTGAACAGTATCACAATACATCTGTGTTGGCAGATTCCTACCCTAGGATGTGGTAGCCATGCTCTCTAGTTGTTTTCTAATGTCGAACTCCTAGGATAATTGTAGCTTTTTAGCCTATCTCTGCTGACTCTCATGGTATCTCTCAGTAGTAATGGCCTAGACCTACTACCTGGCCTAATCTCTCTCCATCGTAACAGCTTGTAGTTGTGCCTGTAACCCCTATACCTATGCCTCCATTTGTTGTATTTGGGAACTCCCATGGATCTAGCTGATGTGGTTGTTGTGGTTGTTGTGGAGGCTACCCATCTCTAGGTGGTGCTCTAGGATCCTGTCCACCTTGCCCTGTATGTGCTCTCTTAGCACTCCTCTGAGGTCTCCCCCATGGAAGTTCCACTCCTAGATCTGTCATCCAAAGCGAAGGTGTAAACCAATCATCGTATGCACGTGTCATTCCTAGATCCACCAGCCCTTGAGCATAGGCCCATAGCCTAGCAACCAACTGTTGAGAGAAATCAACTACATCGAATGTTGGAATCGTCTATCCCCATGAATTCTCTCAGGATGATCTAGCAAAGATGGCAGTGTACTGATCATCTAGTCGATCCTGAACCTCCCCAAACTGTCGGGCCACCCTATTTGGGAGATAGCACTCTATAATCATATGCTCCCTCCCCTACATCAGTCGGGTCTGTTGAGCATAAATCAATTACTGTACATCATCGTACCATGCAGGCATCTGTAACCAAGGGTTCCAGCAGAACACTATCATCTCATCTAAAACTCAACGCCAATATGGTAGACCTAGTTGTCTTGTATGTCTCAAAGTGATCCCACCCCTGTATCTCCAAATTGTTGGATCATTGAGCTCTGTATCAACCAAAGTAACAATTGGTCGGAGCATGGAAATATGCTCCCAGGCCCAGATATGCAGCAGTGTCACTTTGGTACTAATCGTTCGACTATCGTAATATGAAAAATCATGTAAATTGTGGTACAATGAGGCCAACATCACTTGTCTCCAAGAAAATAGTGTCCTCTGGTAAAGCATCCTCTCCCAAGCCAAGCTGCATCCCAGACTAAAGTATCTACCTCATCAATCTAGAGCTACTAACCTGCATATAATAGCATCAACAATCATCCTGAAAGTTGGCACCCAACCTCTATAATACTCCAATTCAATCTCGGCCTCGGTAAGTGCAAGTTCCTCTACCTCCATGACCTCAAAACATGCATCACTATCGGCATCTATATCATAGATCACATGATCATTATGTATCAACAATTGTATGATCTACCATACATCCTCTAAGGTCATGGTCGCCTCGCCAGTCAGAAGGTGAAAAGACAAGGTCTCACTGTAACACCTCTCGCACAACACAGTCATTATCGCCATGTGGGTCTAGATAATGGGTGCATAGGCGACGTACCAGAGGTTGATCTCCCCCAGATGCTCCTATTGTAATAGATAAATCACCCAATCTGCATAGGACCGAGGTTCGATGCTCATGTGAATGCATAGGCTAGATCACCTCCTACACCAATAAAGCCACGATGTCAAAATTCGTAAAAAATATCTAACCCCTTTTGGAGTTTTTGACCCAGAACCACAAATGCGTCACAATTTACAAAAGTGTCACCATTTGTAAAACTCCAAATAGCGATGCTAGACTCTTTGAAAATGCTAAATCGACCTCAACATCGCCATTCACACATGTTTTTTCATTTGAATAGAAAACCCTAATTCTAAATCGAGCAAAGTGTCACCATTTACACTGGCGTTGCTATTTAAAAATTTAAACCTTAAAGTCAAATCATAAACTGCATTGCAATTTACATAGGTGGCACTATTTGAGCTTCAACATCGCTTATTTTGCACCTGGTACATCGCTATGTAGCGAGGCTAGGGACTTTGACTCTTTAAAGCGTAATAAATGCACTAAAAAATCAAATTTCAAAGTCGAGTTTGGGTCACATACCGGTGGTCCTGCGCCTGGAAGTCTCTGGTGCATACAGACTCACTCAAAAATGTGTCAACGAAGCACTCATTGCGCCATTTTGCAAGAGGTTCAAAGCTCAAAAAGCTAGAACTTTCAAAGTGTGAATGCAAAAATAAATGGAAAGTGACCCCTCCAAGCCTATTTAAGCATGCAAATTAGGGTTTTTTGCCCTAATTTAAGCCATCAAACTAGGGTTTCTCACCCCTAGTACCTTTTTTACCCAACCAAAGCTCATTTCAAGTCCTTTTTTTTGTGTTTTGGCATATTTCTAGCATCCTAGAGCCTTTCTAGACCCATCGGGCAACTCATCGTCTATTTTTTGAGAAATCACCTAAAAATCCAAAATTTCATCTAATCTCTCAAGGGGCAGTATACCAGCATAATTCTTCTTGTTGGGGTAACATTAGGGCATCCCAAAAAATTAGAATTTTTTTGAATTCTTTAATCTCAGCAAGGTTATTCTTTGAACCAATGCAGTAGGTACATTGCTTCAAAGAGGGGCAAAATGTAGATACTTAAAATATCCTTGTTGACATCATGCACTTGATTTTGATTCACTAACACTGATTCTTTCTTAATCATTTCTACACTAACTAATTAATTGAATAATCTTTATTTCATTAATTTAATTCCTCCTAAAATCAGATAATGCACTTTATCAGATTATTTCATCATATTCTTCCTTTAATTAAATAAATCAACTTTAGTTAATTAATGCTCTTCATTTAATTAAATAAATCAATTTTATTTATTTAAATCCTAATGTTCTTCATTTAATTGAATGAATCACTTTATTTAATTAAATTACTAATGTTCCAATATCCTCTCATTTGATTTAAATAAACTCAAAATATTTAAATTAAATGTCACAATCAAACTAATTTCATCTAAGTTAGTTAATCCTAAATTAATTAACTCCTAACACTAATCCCCCATTCCTCTAGCTTTTAACTCCAGCCTTGGGTAAGTCAACCATGGTCAAGTTGCACATGTAAATCAATTTATTTGATTTAAATTACCCTATTTTCATTCAAATATGGCATATTCATTGGAATATTCCATCCACTTGACTTTTCCCTCCCAAAGGACTTTTTCCCTCCACCTTTGCACTGAAGGCTCTTACATGTCCTCTCCTTGATCCAACTTGGCATTAATTCCTCTTTACACCTCCTCTTACACAAGTCACCTCTTCAAATTCAAATTTCACCTACATGCATTAAACATGCACGTTGTTCAAAATGTCCACTCTCCTTCATTAGCATGTTGACAAGTGGCATAATGCCATTTGTCCTCTTTTTAATCCCACATCCATCCCATTCTTCACTCTTCAAACCTTCTTCATGATAAATAGAGGCCTTCTCTATTGATTTGGGATACACAAGTTTATGCAAGTTCATTATCCATAATTTCATCCACAATTTCATCCAAGTTAGCATAGAATTCATCATCCATAGCTAGGTTATTGGCATTTTTCATCAAGAATCACACATCTATCATCAAGCTTATCAAGGAATTGGGAAAGGGCTTCTTTCCACATCAAAGAAGCACCAATTCCCCTATGGGATGCTGGTTTGAGCATTAAAATAGGATTTGATTAGTAGATTACTTGATATTTTTCTTTCATTTCATGTTCTTGTGTTTGAATGAATTTCATAGGGAATGCTTGTTTACACTTGTTTAAGGACTAATTTTTTCTTGTTTGTCCATGTTTGTGCAGGTCTAGGCAAAGCATTCACAGAATGAACCTTTGAGTGTTGAGTACAGTTCCAATTAAGCTCTGGAAGATAGAAAATCCTGCATCGAATTGCAAGTATACAACAACTATCAACAACTACCACTGTCTTCACACCATATCACTTTGTCACACATCTCACCTCATCACTTCTTATTATCTCTATCTCTATGTATCTTCATGTACATGTATATCTATTCAATACAAGGATATATATACATGGTTACATCTTCATACATCAATTAGGTCAGCCTAATTGGATGTAAGCATATTTAACTGAAAATATCTTGTCAGCTTCAAAATAGAAACTTCTTTGGTGCTCTAAACAAAATATGCAAGACATGACTTAGGTCGGCCCAAACCTAAAAATAACTCTTTAAACCTCCATGAAGTGTGCACCACATGTTCAAATCGGCTAGAAGAAGATCATACCAAAAAATGTAAGCCAAACTTTTGACATTTATAACTTTCAACTCATTTGACCTAGATTGTTGAATTCCTGACCAAAGTTGTATCTAAGGCCCTTGAATAGTATATCAAAATCTTATGATCTTATATTCTACACAGTGATTTCAAACCAAATTACTGGATCAATGTAGCACATACACAGTTTATCAGATGGGAAAATAATCAATCACAAAACAATGTTGGCATCAATGACAACATACCGGAGGTCTCCTTCATTCTTCCAACAATCTCCCTCTCTGTCATTGATGGAAACATGTGCCAAAAAAATGAAGCTTACTTCAAAACTAAAATTGTGTGACATCAATTCATTCAACTCCTGCTTTCAAATATACAAAAACACAAAACTATTTTTAAAACCAAAACATTATTTACATGGAACCTTCCTCCACATAGAACCATTTTACACAGAACCTTCCTCTACATAGAACCTTCTCCCCCTTTGACATCAAGGACAAAGGGTAAGGAAAAAACAAAAAGAGACTCATAATCAAGAACTAGGGGAACCTTCCTTGAGAATTGCTTCCCAAGCTGGTTTTCCATCATCCCAAATCCCTTTATCTCTGGTAAGATATTTATTCAATGATTCCAATTCCACTAAATATTCTTCTCCTTCTTTTGGAGTGGATGGAATGATGTTCATCTTCTCCAGTTTTTCTGCCTCTACCAAGGCACTTGATATGGAAATATTTTTGGACATTACCAGATCTCCAAGTTGTCCAAACCACCTTATTGCATCTTCTTTTTACCTCTGTAGAATGAAAAACTTGTTCTGAAGGTCTGCATTAGAATTCCAACCAATGTAGTTTCTATCATCTACAACCTTGTAGTCTCCAAAGGCATCAACAAGTTGAGACTCTATTAATTCCATTAAGTCCTTAATGCCTCAAGTGGCATCATGAGGCCACCGCATGCAATATACAAATAATATTTGAGCTTCCTCATCACAGTCCCTTACCTCTTTCAAACTTTGCAATACTTTGTTATGCATAATTTCACACTTATCTTGTAGAATCAGTAACCTTTTCTCTAGAAGACTTGACTCTGCCTCTTTCACAGTCTGTACCTTAAGGTTAGAGGTATATTCCTTGAAAAAATCAACTACGAATTTTAGGTTCTCAATCAGTGCTAAGAAATCATCAATGGTGACACCGAGGGTTGTCTCCTGTAAAGTTCTAATAGCTTTGTTTATCAATTAAGTTCCTTTTTGACAAGTTTCAATAATTTCCTGCGTAACAGAGTTGAGAAAAGTACCACAAATATTTATCCTCTCACCTAATGCAATCTTAGTCAAATCTACATGATGTGATAGAACTTAATTAACTAAGGTGGTAGCACAAGTTGAAGTCTTGTTTTCCTATCAGTAGACCTTTGACAGTGCTTGCAGATGATTCTCTAATTGGCTTTGATATCTCAGTAGCCTTTTGGTTTTCTTCTTCACTTCTTTCAACTTGATTTTCTTTCTTTTCTTCCTCTTCCTTCTTCTTCTTCTTCTTCTTCTTCTTCTTCTTTTCCCCTTTCTTTTTCTTCTTCAAAGTATTTTCTAGAATATTTATCTTTTTTTCTTTCTCCTTCTTATCCTCATCATCCGTATCATCATTGTTATTTGTATTCTTGCTCCCTTCATCTGCATCTTTATCTTTCTCACCATTGTTTCCAGTAGATTCATGATGTTCTTCTGGTTCATTACCCGTATCATCTTTATGTTGATCTTCAATCTTTTTGCTAGTTGTCTCCTTTGTATCATTTGGAGAGATGGGTGTCTCTGAAACATCATGCATTTCACCAACACTTTCCAAAAGTGGATGATCCATTTCCTTTGTGATATTAACATGCTCCTGTGCTTGAGTTGTATGGGATGAAGAACTGGTTCTTGTCCCATAATTATTTTCCAATTTTTTTATTGTGTCTAGAGTTTCTTTCCTTACCTTTTCTATACTATCTTTCTCCTTAGTCATAAGAATATTGACTCTTTGTTTAACTATAAACAATGTAGAACATTATTTTAATAGATTAGCAGCCTCTTCCTTAGATAAGGAGGATCCATAAGAGTTCAAGGCATCAATTTTCATCTTGTCATCAATATTTATAGCTTCGTGCCTTCTTTGTACTAATCCTTTGAAAACATTGTCAGTCACTTTGTTTCAGATAGAACTTTCCATACTCACATTGAAAATAACTATATACTAAATGAAAGCATTAATAATGGTTTCCTTATCTTCATTATTGACTTTATCAAACAACTTAGCAGTTGGAAAAATATTTTCAGAGTCTATCATATTATTCACTAAGGCTTCAAGATTTAGAGATGGTTGATCACTTACCAAAGGAGAGCTAGGCATGTCCTCCTTTGGATTTGATGTTCCTTCTTCATTCTTCTTCTCATGCACATGAATTTAGAAGACATTATCTTCTTCCTTTGTCTCTTCATCTGTTGATATATTGACTCTATTTATACTTCTTCATTGCTAGTGGAAGTACTGCTCCTTTTATTCCTTTTCAACTATTACTCTTCTTACAAGCCAAGATATATTTCGTCCTATACAACATCACTTAGTTTTATTTTCTTGCTTTCCTTTTTTCTGTACTCTTCTTCTTTCAGGAGTAATAGGGTGTAGCAGAGGGTATGTTCTTTCTTTTAGAAGCACGGGTACTAGGACCGGTGGAAGCAGTTACATCGACCGATGCAAGAGTACTGTGTTCTTTCTTCTTTCCCTTCTTTGTTACAGTAGCACTGGAAGTAGGTGCAGTAGCAAAAGATATTCTTCTTGATATCTTAGGTGTGGAGGACTATTCACTGATCTAGTCTTCCTCTCATCAAGAGCTTCCCTTAATAGATCAATATCATCCTTAGAGAATGAATTCCCTTGGAAGAATGCCTCAACATTATTTCTTGTCATTTTTTCTCTTTGGGATGTAGAAGTTTCTAAGTGCACTTCACTATATTTTTCTTTAAATTTTCCATGTCGGGGCAAAGAGGGATCCCTAGGACTGCTTAACAATATTTCAATGAACCTCTCATCAATTTGTTCATCAACCTCATATCCTAGAGGTTCTATCTAGAGAGTTATGGGTTCAACTGCTTCTATGATGCATTCATCAGTGGTTACAAGAAAAGTTACTTCCTTTGCATATTTCTTCACAAGGCTTCTGGGAACTCTATCTCTTTCATACATATTGTGATTGATGGATTAGTATAGGTGAACCAAACTTGATCCATGAGGAATCAATGTACGATTTAGTCACTAAACCTCAATCCCAATAAAATCATTCAATGTAAATTGAAGTGGAAGCCATTAAAACTTAACATGTTAAACTACAACAGCTTTTAAAATACCTACTCTAATCTGCTTGAAACTTATTCTATTGGGGGATTGGTGTCATGTTGATATGAAAGAATGACCCTTTCCCAATCATGTGGGTAAATGAGCTCATTTCAATCAATTTTATTGAAGAGAATAGACAAAAATGATGAAAAATGTGTATGAAAACATGATTTAAAGCTAAATTAGCATGATGCAAGCTAAATTAACATGATTTTATGCTAAAATTGATCTAAATATGCAATTTCTAGGCTAATCTAAGATAATTCTATGATGCAGAGAATCCACCAAAATCTACATACCATCAAGGGTACTTCTGACCATAAACACAAACCATGAGAAGATCCATTAGCAAATCACAAAAAACTCACTTATCATTTCAACAAAATCCATCAAATTTACTTGCCATCAATTCACCAAATAATTATTCCAGACTTTTATCAAACTCAAGTGCATATTAACCATCATCAAATGGATTGAACCAAAACAATAACATCATTGAAAAACACTAAACCAACCAAGTCATCCACTATTCACCAAATTACCCTTCATTTCAACTTGTTTCAATGAGGCAAAAAGACACCATTCCCTCAATATTGCTTCAATTCTCTTGTCTGACCTTTAATTCACTTTTATCATCATCAAAATGACTGAAACAAAACAAATACCTTGTAATAAAACTCGAAACATTCAACTTGACCATCCTGCATACTCATGTCACCAATTTTGCACCATGATTCCACATAGTTTAACCACCAAAACATATTTTGCTTCCTAAACTTTGTAAAAACATTGAGACATCTCTAACATCATTACCTAAGCAGGTTCAAACTAATATCCATCACTTACATCACAGTTTGTACAAAAATATCAATTTCTTGCATTAATACAATAATTTATCATACCCTCATTCAAACACAATTTTGAATCAAGCAACCAAGGGTTTATTGAAAATACCCTTTACAAACCTCTTTATACATTACCACCAATACAAGAATGTGAATTTATGTCTTCACAAGCTTAATCTACCATTACCAAGCCCTTACACATGTTGTTTCACCATTACCATGCTTGAAACCACCATTTTTCAAGGGGAAAACTCAAAATTTCCATTGAGGGCAACACCAAAACCTTGCACCATGGATTCCCCCACACCTGCACACATTCACAAACTAAAAATCAACCTAAAACATCCCATTCCATTGATCTAACTAACCTCCATTGGTGGAATGGTGGTTTAAAATTTAAGAGACTCTTAAAACCCCTTATTTTAAGGGTTACAAACAGTTATAAGAAAGAAGCGTGAAACTAGCCTGTAAATTAACTTAGATATACTCAAAATCACTTTATTTAAAAATCCTCAACCTTAATCAACTCAATACAATAGAAAACAAAGCTTGATGATGTTGTACATACCCAAAAAGATTGAAAAATCACAAAGGAAACATTATTTTCAAAAAAACAAGGTACTCTTATTTTCAAAATTTGTTACAAGATATAATGACTGCCTTTTCCTTGCCTTCTCCATGCTTTATAGTGATGTTTACATCATTTATGCAACTGCCTCTTCATTTCCCAATTGACTACACCTTTTATTTTCCCACTTGACTCTTCATATTCTTGCTTTTTTGTACATTTTTGCACTTTCCCAATTTTACAACTTTGCTATTTTTGCAAGTTTTGCCCTTTTCACTATTTTGATCACCTAGAGACCTATTTGAGACTCCAATACATTAAATTTAACCACACCATGACTTTTTTACATTGTTTTATATTTGAAAATTCATTTTTTACAAATTTTCCTATTGAAGGCATTCAAAGAACAAGGTGCTCCTGCACCACTCTAAGCTAAAAGATTCAAACCCTAGTTTATAAACAAGCTAAAATGGATGCAAGGAAGCCATTAATGGAAGCTTGAAGCTATTATGCAACTAAAAATGAACTAAAATATGCTAAATGTGAATACAACATGAGTGTGTATGTGAGTGAATTCAAGAACATGACTTTGCAATTGAAAGATGGATCCATTTATCTCCAAATAGTTATCTATTTATAGGAGAGAAAATGAGGAATGAATGGTTGAGATCATAAAGATTAATCAACGGTCCAAGATGAAGGGGATGAGAGGCATGGATAATGGATTATCGTCAATGGATGAGAATGCAAGATGAAAGTTAATCAAGGGCCCACACTCGCGCCAAACAAACACACTTTTGACCTACTCACACAGGTCAAAGGTAACTTGCTCAAAAGGTTAACTTGCATTTGAAGCTAAGTGGGTTGATTGGGGGAGAGAGAATATTCCTTTTGGGTGAGGAAAAAGGTAATTTAAAAATTAAAACAAAGTTTTAATTGTGCAAAAAGGAGGATAAGGAATATTCCATGGGAATATTCCCTTTGCTTAGAAGAAAATTAGTTTAATTTCTAATTAAACAAGGTTTAATTTATGCAATTAGGGAACTAGAAGAATTAAGAGATATTTATTAAATTAGATGATTTAATAAATAGGGGAGGGGTGAAATGATGTTTAATCAAATAACTTAGGGTTATTTAACTAAATAAGATGACTTAGGAGATTAAATTAAATATTTTTGATGCATTTAATTTAATTCGATGAAGTGTTAGTGTGAAAAGAGATGAATTAACCTGATTAATTAATTAGGCCAATAGATGAAAATGATGCAATTAATTAATTAGCTAGGCTAATTAAATCAATTAATCGAAAAGAGGATGGATTAAAGAGGAAATGATGTTAGTAAATGTTATTTAAATATATGACATCAATTAGGACATTTTTCAGTGTTTACATTTTGCCCCTCTTTGAAGCGAGTTACCTGCTGCTTCGGTTCGAACAATAACACTTTTTGGATCAGAAATGTTGCCCAAATCAAAAAATAAAAAAATTCTGATTTTTTAGATGCCCCAACAGAAGGATAAAACTAACTCCCTGCCCCCTCAAGAAATCGGGCAAAAAATTTGAATTTTGGGTTGATTTCTCAACAAAGGTTCCAAAGCTACCCCAAGGGTCCAGAAAGGTTTCAAGATGTAAGAATAATACCAAAAATGCAAAAAACAATGCAAAATTAGGTCTAGATTGGAAAAATTGGTGAAAATGATAATAAACCCCATTATTAAGGTTAAATTAGGGAAAAAAATCCCTAATTTTCTAGCTTAAATAGGCCAAGAGGGGTCATTTTAAATTCATTTGTGCATTCACACTTACGGGATTATTGTGATTTGAGCTCTGACCCTTTGACGAAATAGCGCACTGAGATCTTCCTACACACATCTTTGATCGAGTTTGATAGTTCTAGTGGTTTCCAAGTGTAGAACCACCGGTATGTGATTCAAAACCTGATTTGAAATTTGAAATTTTGACGCATTTATTAGGCATTAGAATTTAGATTCTGGTGGTGTCTTTATATAGCGACACCCAAACTTAAATCAGTGACACCCAAATCATTTATAGCAATGAATATGTATATGACGATGCTTCTCTTGATTTAAAATTAGGGGTTCTAATTTTAAATGGTGACATAGGCTTATTTGGCAACACACTTGTCGATTTAGAAATTAGGGTTAGGTTAGGCCAGAATATAAATCGTGACGCCAGCTTGTCTGGCAACACACTTTCCAATTTGAAATTTGAAATGCATCAGGCATCGCTATTTCAATTTTGAATATAGTGACACTATTGTAAATAGCGATGCTATTGTGATTTCTGAGCCAGAAATTCCAAATAACTTCAAATTTTGATGATTTCCTAATGTTGTGTGCTTCGTGGGTACAAGAGGTCTTCCCACCATTGATGTCGAGGGAGCATAGGCCCACAGTACTGGAGAGATTAGGTGATCTTTTAGAGTTGCGCCAGGAGCACCTGGGAGAGATCGAATTGTGCTACATTGCATATGCACCTATGATCAGGCCTCATTTGGTGATGATGATAGCTTTATGCAAGAGATGGCATAGTGAGACCTCGTCCTTCCACCTTCTGACAGGCGAGGCGATAGTTACTTTAGAGGACGTGTGGCAGATATTGTGTTTTCCTAGCCATGATGATCATGTGATTTACGACACCAATGTCGGGCTCAATGCATTCCTCAACATGATGGAGATGGACCAGATTGTATTGGTCACATCATAGATTGATTTGGAGACATACAGAGGTCAGGTGTCAACTTTTAGATTGATCATCGCAACCATCATTTTGGGTTTGGTGGCTCCAAATAGACGTAGCAGATTCTTCAGTCCAGGATGGGGCTTGGCGTGGCACCTGATGCTACATGTGAGGACTCTTTTTGCATGGGGGCCCATGATGCTAGCCTCCTTATACCATGATTTACATGATTTTGTATATTGTGATGGGAGAGGCCTCGATTTAGGGGTTACTTTGCTTCATATCTAGGCATGGGAGCAAATTTTCGTGCTTCGATCAATTTTACAAATGGCAGACATGGATCCGGATGATCCCATCATTTGGAGATATCAAGGTATCATCACATTGAGGCACACTGGAAAAATTGGGCTCCCGTACTAGAGACGGGTTATAGATGATATGACAATGTTTCACTAGTGCCCATGGTTACAGATGCCACCATGGTTTGATGATATTCAATAACTTTAATTTGCCAAAAAGACCTGTTACATGTAGGGTTGAGAGCATACAATTATCGAGAGATATCTCCCTGATAGGGTAGCCAGATAGTTTAGAGATATACATGATAGGCCCAATGATGCCTATAGGGCCATTTTTGCTAGATCGGCTAGAGAGGTTCCCACATGGGGACCAACTATTCCAGCTCTAAAGGCCATTGAGAGCTTTCGATAGTTGGTTTCCCAACCTTGGGCATATGATTAGGGTCATCCCATAGCACAAACCACTCTAGCGTATGATGCATGGTTCGTCCCACTGAGGTGACTTACAGATCCGACAGGTGCTCCTCCTAGAGGGATACCGCGAGGCTGAGGTGCTAGGGGCAGGGGACAAGGAAGCTAGGATGGCCAGGACAGATAGGTTCTGGGGGCTCCTTCGGTTGTGCAACCTTAGGTTCAGCCATAGGTGCAGCCACAAATACAGCCACAAGTATAGCCACAGGTACAGCCATAGCCAAGACCACCACCACCACCAGATGCACAAATTCAACAAGTGCAAGCATTGACTAGTGAGTGAGACTAGTCTTGCCAACAGGTTTTGTCTCTTACTATTGAGCGAGACCAGGCTTGGAAGCAAGTGATTGTGGTGAGAGTAGAGAGAGACATGGTGTTGTAGAAAGTACAAGCTGTCACAAGAGAGAGGGATCAGGAGGTGGCTAGGTGGAAACAAATCGAGGTTATGGTGGCAGCAACACATGGCCAGACCATGTCAACGTGGTTATATAGAGAAGCTATCACAGAGGTTGCATACTACAAGAAACATTATCACCAAGATGTTCCAGTGGCTCTTTGTCAGCCATATTTTTCACAGCGTAGTGATGTGCATCCCTGTGCAGAGGATCAACCTGAGAGGCGGGTTGGAGAGGGTAGTAGCCACTAGGGCTAGCTTTTTGATGTATAGACACTTTTTTATTTTTCCTCATTCTTTATCACTGATATACATTCATGGGCTCCTTTTTGATAGCCTTGTGGATATTGTACTTTTTGATCGATGTACATACATCGATCTAGATTTTGTACCATGACTCATTTTTTGATATATATATGATATGGATAAGGATGATTCATGATATGATGTGTTGAATTTATTTCATGTATGGATGATATGATATGGATGCTTATACTTTATGTCTATGTGATATGCGATGATTAGGATATGGATGTATGCAATGTTATATTCTTTTTCAGTATCTTTACACGATATGATATGGATGAATGATATGCAGATGTTATGGATGCAAATGATGTGGATGCATTTATTTTTGTATATTCTCTATGCATGTTTTATGATAATGATGTATGCATATGGATGTATGGATGCAAATTCTTATGATATGCAACGATTTAAGATGCTTAGAATAAAAAATCTATATTATTCATCACAACTCAAATGATTATGCAAAATGTATGGTGTGATATGGTCCTGAGATGTGTGATTATGTTGATGGATGCTTATTATTATGATATGATTATGAGTTTCATGTATGCTAATGGTTTTTGGATGTAGGGTAGATGCATTGATGATGCTTTTTTTGACTATCATGATACTAGGTTAGCGCAGAGAGAAGATAGAAGAAATAAGAATGAATGACTATTGGTGATGATGATTGCTTCAAAAGATCCAACAAGTCCTTGATCCATCAATACTTTATTAGAGATGGTGGCGAGACGATGCAAAATGTAGGATGAGATGCAGGAAGGGTACTCATACTTCGGGATTGGGATTTTTCACCGTTCGACATGATGCATCAAGGTATTGATAACCAAGACGACATTGTATCTAGTGTAATGGACTTTGACTTCACAAACAAATAGGATAGTTCTTATTCACATATTGACATACAAAAACATCATTGGAATGCAAGTTAGAAGCTTAGAATATATTGGACCAAAGCATACACAATAGTCAACAACATACTCCAAATAACCTTCCTACACACAACTAAGCCAGTATGCGCCAAGATTATTTTACAAGAGTATCCACAAGCACAATAAATGAAAGATAATGATCGATGCCCCATTCCTTTCTCTCTAAATTATTTTGTTTAGACATCATCGAGAGGTCCTTGAAATGGGTCATTAAGATAAATCATAAGAAAAGATCAATGACAAGCAGTTAGTGTTATCTATAGCTCTTTCCTAGTTTAAGTTTAGCTAAATGTGATGTATGATACTGATGTCCATCGTAGAAAGGATACATCCTAGGAAATGTTCATCAAAGGGTTGTTTGATGTTGGGATGATGATGCTAAGATGTGTTGTTGCTATAAACTTCATTGACATATTTACCTATGATTTAGACTTTAGATTTTGACAATTGGGTTCACACTTTATGACTCACTATGTTTTCTTTCTACTTGTTTTGCCAAAGGTTGAAGGTGACGAAGGTTTATTATGGGTGAAGTTTTATTGCAGGTGAAAGCGAGATGGGATGGATGCGTTTTAGATTTTCTAGAATATTTGAATGTTTTTGGTATTTTTGAAGATTTTTTGAGGTTGTTTTTGGTCTTTTTGAAAGTTTATGCGAATGTTTAGGATTTTTGGATTTTTTGAGGTTGTTTAGAGTTTTTTGAATGTTTTGAGGCTTTTTAGGTCTTTTGAATGTTTTCTATTGTTTTGGATTTTCCATTTTCAAATGTTTTTTGTTTCAAAATATTTGGA
This sequence comes from Sequoia sempervirens, assembly GCA_007258455.2. Classification (NCBI taxonomy): domain Eukaryota; kingdom Viridiplantae; phylum Streptophyta; class Pinopsida; order Cupressales; family Cupressaceae; genus Sequoia; species Sequoia sempervirens. Next base: position 4,678 of record VDFB02104767.1, on the reverse strand, counting down.
TGTTTTTGTTTTTGGATGTTTTATTTTTGTGAGAGTTTCTGAGTTATCGGGTGTTTAGGGTTTTCTAAGTATCGACCAGAACCTAACTAAGACCTATATCCTAGGGGCCTCAAGGGTTGATCAAAGATTAACCTTACGTCGTTAACGCAGAGACCACATAATTTGACTGACTCGACCCATTTACAAGACAAAGATATGAATAGATGAGATGACAGTTAAACAATGGATACTAAAGTACTGAATATCTGAACATCGAAGATATCCTTGTAATTCAAGCTAGGAATGTAGTTGACAAAAGGCCACGATTTTGCGGATTACCTGATGTTTGACCTTTTGCGGGATTTTGATGTTTTCTAGATGTTTTGGATTTTTCCTTTACAATTTTCTGAATGTTTTTGGATTTTAGCTGTACAAGATTTTGCAAATGTTTTTGGATTTTTTGGATAAGATTTTATGAATGTTTTTGGATTTTTTCACACGATCTTGATGAGTGTATGGATATGTGATGATTTCAGTAATCCATTTCAGGATTTTGTTGAAAACCAAGCTAGGATTGATTCATTTGATTGATGGATTGATGATGATAACATTGTTGAGGATACACAACAATGCAATGATAGTGTTAAGCAACATGAGGATTGGGAAGGATATCCCGAGATGATGATGATGGATTGATTGGATAAGATTTGATCAAGATTTTGGAGCTTGGTTTGGAACAAAGCTTGTTGGAATGAGTTGATGTGACGTTGAAGTGCAAGGTAGATTAACTGATATGGATTTTTTGGATTGATGTTTGATAAAAGATAAAGCTTGATAAGGAACATTTTCTCATCAAAATGTGCTATGGGCTAGTGATTTGGATTTTTTTCTTCAAATGATTTGACCAATTTAATTTTTTGTTTTTCAAATGTTTAGATCTCCACATAAGTTATAGGATATAGCTCAAGATTTATTCATGAAGCAAGATGTAAGTATCTACCCCCAACATCTAGAAAGTATGGAATGATATGCCAAGGATTATCTTGTGATAGGATAACATGTTTGGATAGATTATGCCTCTTTCGACAATGCCTCATGGATTAAATAATGTTGGTTAGGATAGGACCAATGATAGTGACCCATTTCAATAAGTTTACCATAAGCAAGTGTGAAGTACCTATCGAACCTTTGCCAAGATCAAGATAAGTTAGATGGGATGAAAAATGGATTGGATAATGAAGGGTTCCTGAATTTATTATGGATACAATGGATGGAATGAGATTTATTATGGATGGGATGAGATGCCTCTACCTAAAATGGTGCACATAGATGCTCAATTCTACTCATGATGCCTGTTTTCTAGGTTTTTATCATGGTACTTTTCCAAAGAACCACCAAAGTGGTTTTCAATAGAGGACAATTTTTCTTTTGATTTTTTTTTTTTGAAAGTTTATGCTCATGTCGAACCACCTAGTGGTGCTGATGTAGAGCTACTTGTGCTGATATAGATGTTTTTGTCATGGAATTCCAATGATATCCTACTAGGAGGAGTTGCTTTGTTAGGATACGGTCACTTGAATGTAACCCCTGGATTCTCTTATCTTCTTTATCAATACTGGAGTTAACCTTACCTAGATGCACACATCGCTTAGAGTCCTTATGATAAAGATTTGTTGCCTACACACAATCAATACAAGAGTTGGATATCATGGATGTTGAAGTGGATGGTGGAATGCATTGAGGGATATGAGATACAGATGGATTGGTCAACAATTTGGAACCTTTGATTTCCCAAACTTGGGATGATGAGCAATGATGGGTGGATATGGAGATTCAATTGGGACCAACTTCTTCATATACTTTGTAGGTCACTCTTGAAGCTTTCTTTTGTATGGATGGACACTTTTGATGGATTAACTTCCCTCTTTTATTTTTCCCCATAGTTTCTTTGACTAATGGAGTGTGATAGGGATGATTTTCTTTATTTTCTTTGGTATCCATTTGATTTTTTCTTGTCCATTTTTCTTTGTCAATTCTTTTAATTCAATAATTTTCTCTTTTCTTTGATATAGACCTCTTTCTTGTGGTTGGTCCCAATTAGTGGGTGGAAAGGTGCATGATTGATGATTCATGATATGAATGGTTGGAGTGTTGGTAGCCATTTCATCATAAGGAATCTTCGTGCTCCCCATGTTGGTATTTGCACTAGATAAAGTTGCCCCTAGTATTATGGGATTATTACTGACATGCTTTGATTATGTTGTTGTCAAACCATTTCCTTCCTGTTCAATATGCTTTTACTTTGGTGATTTTTGATAATGCTTGATATCCTCATACTCACTTTCTTTAAAATTTATGGAGGATGTGTCTGATTTTCATGCTTCTTTAAAAGGTGTTAATGCTACATAATCCATATAGGAGTCTTCTTCATGACCCATTTATGCTTGCTCTTCAAAGGATTTTTATGTTTTACCATCTATGTAGAGGTCTTCTTCATGATCAATTTTTGATATATCTATACATTTTTTTATGCCTTGATCATGTGTAAAAATATTAAGAGTAGGAGACTCTTGTTCCTTGTTAATGATATCAAGAGTATGAGACTCTTGTTTTGGATGAAGATCATCTACATGTCCATTAGGAGTAAGCATCTCATGGGTATATGGAGGATTATGAGATATATGGATATGATCATTATTTGTGACAGTTTGTATAGATTGGAAAATACCCATTAGATCATGGTAGTATCTTGGAGATATAGATTCTTAATCTTGATTCATTTTGGAATTGCTTTCAACGTGCTTTGGATCAAGTACTTGACATGGGTCAATTTCAAAGGATGGATTGCTTACAAAGGTTTCTTGAATGTCTTCATTAGGTATGGGTATTGGCTCAATATTTTCTTGATATTTGAGTGGATTTTGATCAAGTGTTGAATTAAGGATTCCTTCAATATGTGAAACGATGAGATCAAAGGATGTCAATATGTCTTGGAAAGGACCATTTCTAGACTTTGGTGAAATATGTTGATCATGCTTTGGAATAAATTCTTGAGATATGTCCTCTAGCTCGTTAAGTGATGTAGAGGCATTGTCAACATGATCATTGTAAGATGAATCTTGAATTTTATCCTGAAACATGGTGGTGGGGATACTGTCAATGTTTTCAATCATAGGATCAAATGATTTTAACGCTTCTTGAAATAGATCATTGTTGGATATTATTGATGGGTCTTGATCATGATTAAAAAATGACTCTTGATGTATGATGATTTTATCATTAGATGTGGTAGAAAAATCTTCAAGGTGCTCATTGATGGATAGATCTTGATCATTTTTTTCAACAATTGTGGTGGAGAGATTGTCATTGCCATCATTAGTGGTTGAATCTTGATCATTTTCTTCTACAGTTATTTTCTCTTGATCAAGAAGGTCTTGGATGAGATCTTTGAGTTTGATACAATCTGACGTGTCATGACCTTTTGTGCTATGGTATTCACTATAAGCATTATCATCATCCCATGGGAACTTGATGTTAGATTCACCTCCATTTAATGCTTCTAGAAGATTGATAAGTTTAGCATGGACTAACGTGTTTAATGTTGATTCAATTGGATCTCCCAAAGGATTGTTTCACGTTTGGTGATGGTGTTGTTATCTTGTGAATCTTGTGTTTGTTGTGTTTGATCTAGTTGTGATTCATCTTGGAGATGTGGTGATTGATCTCGTTGTTGAGGTTGTTGATTTTGATATCCAACTTCTTGTTATTGAAGATGTTGTTCTTGATGTGGTTGCAGACATAACTCAATGTTTTGATGACATGGTTTAACCAATTGGGGAGTGTGTTGATTTTGGGGTGGATATGTCTCTTGGTCATATGAATCAACAAATTTTCTAAGTATAGAAATTTGATTTCGCATAATTTGATCTTGATACCCTTGGTGTAGTGGATTTGGTTTTTGGTCAAGCATATTTGGAATATACACTTGTGGTATTTGTATGGGATCGTGCACAAATTGATTTTGTACCATGTTCTGATTTGGGACAATGTTTAGATTTTACATTACAGGTTGGCATTGAACATTGTTGTGGTTGGGAAACACATTACTTTGATTTAGGTAACCTTGTTTTTGCATGGTGCTACCTTGATTTGGATCAATACATCGAGTTGCTAGTATATTGTTTGGATTTTGAACAACATTGGTGTGATTTGCAAATGTATCTATCCCATAGTTCACAAAGTGTGGATTTGATATGTTCATGTTTGGTAAGTTTGTATTTGGTATATTCACATTTGGAATGTATTGATTTGATGGGATAATGTTGTTTTGTTGAAGATTCGTGTTTTGATCATTTGGCTGATAGATTTGTAGGTTTTAAATTTGATTTAAATCTACCATAGGGAAAGGTGTTCCAAAATTTAGATTGGGAATACTCACATTTGTTGTAGCATTGAGGTTTGTAGGATATAATGATCCTATGTGTGAATTGTATAAATGTGAGCTTTGATAATCAATTAGTATTGTAAAATTTTGATAGTTTGGTTGATTTAGACAACTCATGATGGATGAATCAAGTTTATATTCCATGTTTTTCTTTTTTTTGACCTTGTTGCAAAAGTGAACCTCTAAGGTGTTTTGGACCAATGGTGACAATGGGAGATGAAAAAGGTGAATGCTATGGAAAGTATTTTTTGCAAA
>VDFB02104766.1:0-12604 GCA_007258455.2 Sequoia sempervirens | reverse complement strand
TGTTACAAATGTTCAATAAAATTGTCGAGTTTTTCCTCAAGTTTTTGCATAGTCCCAAGTTTTTAAAAAATTTGGGCCTGTAGAGTTATTGCCAAGTCTGAGTTTTACAACTATGGTGGAGGGTACATATGATCACTTTTTTGGACACCATGAGGGTCCACTCACTCAATTTGATATTACAAAAGATTGCCACACAAATTGAGTGGGTCAAACAAATATACACAGAGGTTGAGGAGATTCAAATTCTTCTGACTAATCATCATTTCTCACAAGGAATCTATAGGACTTTCTCCAAGTTGGAGTTGTTAAAGGTAAATTAAATTTTATTTTTAATATATATAAATATATATATTATTTTTAATTGTTAATATGTGACGTGTATATTTTTACACCATGTTAGTTTTCCTAAACTCAATTTGCATCTCACACAATTGTCTTAAAACAACTTGTGAAGGTGTGAGATGATTTGAGTGCTATGGTCATCAACAGCTTTTGGAAGTATGGAGGCAATCAAGCATAGAAAGAGTCCAAAAAGTAAAAGCATTTATCCCAAATGATGAGTGGTGGGCTAGTGTAGAATATATTTTGATCCCAGATGATGAGTGGTGGGCTAGTGAACTGAATGTCCACTTCCTCTGAGTTAGTAATGACAATATCTAGCATTTACACATCACCAAACCAACTAAAATGCACTCCCTACACAGCGCTTCAGTCCAACATTCATACGCCACCCATGAAGAATGTACGATAGCATCAATATGTATGGCCTCATCAAGGAAATTAAATATCCATTAAACAACTTGTTTCATGATCTTAAATTGGTCGCCCAGCCAAGGTGTAAAATCCCCCCATGATTTAAACGTTATTCTTCGAATGTTTCTAGTTTGACATAGGAATCATTTTGTCAAACTTTAGTATGTTGCTGTCTAAAAGTTCAATTAATGATTTATTCAAAATATAATAACTAAAACAATAGGTAATCTATTCATAACAATGAGATATTCTTCAATATTTCACTTAGAAGTTTAATGCTTTTCAAAACCAAATTGAGAGATATATGATAGAAGATTGTGCAAAGGAACATACAGATTTCAGATTACTGGCAATCATAAACTGAGTATCATTACAATGATTTCTGAGCATAACCATAGAACAAGGAGTTTATTCAACCAAACTATCAATAAACTGAGATTTAGTGTACCTGTATGAATAACATCACTTGTGAACAATGCTAGCTAGAGTCCCACGCATGGTAGCAGACTTGGCGCCTTGGTTTTAGAAAGATAATAATGTTGGAAAGATCAGAACTCACACAACACTCTTTGGTTGACCAGCAACACCTGAAAACCCTCACGCACCAGCCAAGGTAACACACATTACCACTCAAAATCCAGTCGCAGCGCTTACCGAATGATGCCAGGAGTAATTGAAGGTTCAATCAAGGTGAAACGTTCCAGTTTTGAGCTTCCACGTCCCAAGGTTTAGCTTCTATAGGTAAAGGCGTTGAGTTCAACACTAACCCATAGCTTAAACTCCCACTTATCAGTTCCATATTCACTTTGCAAGCAAACTCTCAACACAAAAATCTCAAATAATAACCATGACCCCTTTGTGCACACTGAAATGCTTTAAGAATGGCATCCAGGATTAATGAAATGATATTACCAAAGAAAAACTCATGCCAAGCTTGAATTCTGACTTCTGCAACCATGACCAGCAGGATAATGGACGTCTAACCACATTTTGCAATGTCTACATCAAAACCCTTAATATCATTGTAAGCTTTCAATCCTGTTCAATTATATAATTGCTTACTCCAAAAGTATTAGCGGCCAACACTGGAAGCAAACATGCACACAAGACCCGATATCCTTCAGATTATTAACAAGTCCTTCAAAATCATACTATTCTATGCCAATTAGTCTTATATGAAAATTTGTCTTATCTGCCTTCTTTGGAATATGCACGACTTCCTGAATAAGACAAAGCTCTTCACCAAGCATGTAATTTGCAACTAAAGATATGATGAAATATCACTTGCAATATGTTGCTAAACATAAACCCTGATAATCGGAATTTTGTCTTCAAAGAAGACACACGAAATTCCCACAATCGATAATGCCCAAATGTGAACCCTGATGTAAATCTGCCTACAGAAGGAAATGGGTTTTTGTCCAATCCTTCAAACCTAAAAAGGATCTCAGTTTTCATCCTCTCGTTCCAAAAAGCTCAACTCTCTACAATTTCACAATCTCCAATAAAAAAACTTCACATAATGATTGAATGAGCTCTCGTGACCTTTTATAATACCTTTTTAGGTTTCCTGCCAAAACCAATTATCACTTTATTATCAAAGTGACTTTATTAAATTATCTCATAAATATTCCTGTCACTTTATAACCTCATTAATATAATTATTTAATATTACCTTAATAATTGCACTTTTTGCCAGGAAACATTAAATAATTAAATTAACTAATATTTATTAGGTGGGACGGAAAATGGGGACATTATAGTCCTCCCTTCCCAAAGATTGCTTGTCCCCAAGCAATCCATACCTACATACCATGGCCAAATACCAGGGTCCCAAATGAACCTATAGAATGCTCCATCACAATCCTTTGGCATCAACATGATACCACCATACACTGTAACTCAGTCAAACCCTGTAGTAGAAAGAAGCAGTCTACCAGCCATACCAATCCTTGGATCCCATAGCCAAAGCAGAATTCCATCATACCTAATACCTGCTAACTTCCATTGTGCCACTCTGATAACCACTGGAATCCAAATGAGCCAAGTCTCAAGTTCTTGTTTCTAGAAGCAACCATCTGAAGAAAGCAAAGTAGGAGACTTGCAAATTTTGGATTCATCACCTAAAGTCGGAAACACATCATACCAGAGTGAACTAGATAATCCCTTATCCAACCCACTTTTATGTGATATCAAAGACATGGTCAACTCTTGTGTATGTGGGCTGAAAGAAAACTAATGAACACACCTCACCATGCAATCAAGGTGAAATTCACCCATCTATGTCAATGGAATACCAGAGTAGTTGCGTGGATTCCATACTTCACTCCCATCATCAGAAGATGACTCACAACTCAGATCATGTTGGACAAACCTTGCAACAACTCTATCAACCTTCTTTGCAACCCTGATGGTAAGGTGTTTGTCTAAAAGAAAATGCAAGTAACCTGATTTTATGTCTTCCAAGGCATGCTTGACTGCCTGCAAACTCAATGCCTTAACTCCTACCCTTGGACCCTCTTGTCCCTCAAAATTTATTGTCCAAATGAGATATTCAATGAACTTGCCTGTCATATCAAAGCGAACTAAGGTTTGTTCAACCTCTTTTCTTGTTGAATGCTCATCCTTAAGGGCTGATCCAAGAGGTGTAACATGCTGAAAATTATATGCATTACCTATCAAAGCCTTAACCTCATGGCTGCAATCTGCACTTTATTGTGAAATTTTCTCCTCTGATTTCAAGAGCTCATACTCTTGAAGTACCTCCCCATCAGTATCACCATGTTGAATCATCTGAGTATGGGAATTGCTAAAATCTCCATGCAATGTCTCACCCTCATGGAGTTCACTAACTTTTTTAACCATTTGTTTAATCTCCATAATTTGTGAGTGAGATTGTTGTTCTTAGGATGGGACTGCCATAGAAGACTGATTTCCTGAGTGGGCTGATGTAGAATGTGCCAAACTCAGTTCTAAACAAAGCTCCTTAATCTAATTTTCTGCTTCTTGAAGGGCTACTTGAGTAGCCTCCAAGGAATCAGTATTCACAAGCTCAGAGGTAAGATTTCCAACTTCCTCTTCTTTCCTTCTCAATGCATCTAAATAAATTACAGCAAGATCAAGAAGATGATCTCGATCTGAAAGCAAATTTACATAATTTGATTTCATTGTCTCCATAGCTGTTTGGATTGCCTGTAAATCAGGAGAGGATTCCTCTTCAAAACCTTTTTTTCCTCCCTCAAGTTGAACCTTCCAAAGGCGATTTTCAATCAACTTGTGAGAGCTATCAAAATGTGATAATGCTGCTACAATCTTGTCTTCACCAACCTTCAATTGGTTCTCGAAATTAGGCTTATGAACAATATTGGATTCATTTGATGAAGTAGTTGATTGACTTTGAAGAACTTGACTCTCCTCAAAATCTTCTTCTATGATAACCTCTTTGCATACTTGCTGTTTTGGAACTAGGGCAGCGTTAGTTCAAAAGACAAAGTCATCATCATCATCATCCCACTTAATTGTTTCCTTGGATGATGTCATGCTTTCTTCGTGTAGAAGAAATGGGACAGCGTTAGAATCACACATAGAATTATCAAACTTAGCAGTCTCACCAGAAGGTATCTCGTCCTCCTCATGCAAAAAAGATGGTACAGCATTATAATCATTAAAGGAGTTCACGTCTTCACAAGTTTTATCAACCACAATCTCTAAACCCCCCACAAGGAGACTCATGCAACCTTTACCTATACCAACATTTGTCTCTCCCTCATTACAAGCCATTGTGCCATTATGTTGGAATAAAATTGAATCAGTCCCCTCTTCCTTTGTTGAGGAAGCAAAATCAGATTTTATTACCTCCTATAAATCAATGTACTCAGTTGTAATGGAAGAAGCACCTGAAAATTCAATTTCATCCTTAGCATCAAAAACATTAGAGGAAATTTCCTCTTTTACAATCTCTGCTTCCATGACTATTTGCTCTTCCTCTAGCCTCTTCACCCTTTTACTTGTGCATAGGTGATTAGGCTCCCAGGGCCCTTTGCAAGTAAAACAAAGATTTTGTTTCCTTAACTCATTCTTGCTTCCCTTCTGAATATTTCCTTCGGAAGACCCCTTTTCATTTGTCTTGGGTTCTAATATTTTATTTTTAGTTTCTCCCGTATGTTCAGATTTTACCACTATCGTACAATACCCCTTGATGTTTGGGTCCTTCATAAGTTTGGAGAGTCCTATCAACTCAGAAATAGACATACCAAAAGTATTCATCATTCCACTGTCTATTATGCCACACACAAAACTCCGCAGGATGGCAGATTCTTAAGCTCTGATACCACTATAAAATCCCCCCTAGATTTAAACGTTATTTTTCGAATGTTACCAGTTTGACATATCAATCATTTTGTCAAAATTTGGTATGCTATTGTCTAAAAGTTCAATTAATGATTTATTCAAAATATAATAACTGAAATTGCAGGTAATCTATTCATAACAATGAGATATTCTTCAATATTTCACTTAGAAGTTTAATGCTTTTCAATATCAAACTGAGAGATATATGACAACAGATTGTGCAAAGGAACATACAAATTTCAAAAAACTGGCAATCATAAATTGATTATCATTACAATGATTTATGAGTATAACCACAAAACAAGGAGTTTATTCAACCAAACTATCAATAAACTGAGATATAGTGTACCCATATGAATATCATCACTTGTGAACAATACTAGTTGGAGTCCCACGCATGTTAGCAAACCTGGCGCCTTGGTTTTAGAAAGATAATAATGTTGGAAAGGTCATTCTACCTTCAAATTTCACACAACACTCTTTGGTTGACCAACAACACCTGAAAAACCCTCATACACTAGCCAAAGTAACACACGTTACCACTCAAAATCCAGTTGCAACACTTACCGAATGATGCCAGGAGTAATTGAAGGTTGAATCAAGGTGAAACGTTCCAGTTTTGAGCTTCCACATCCCAAGGTTTAGCTTCTACAGGTAAAGGCGTTGAGTTCAACACTAACCCACAGCTTAAACTCCCAAGTATCAGTTCCAGATTCACTTTGCAAGCAAACTCTCAACACAGAAAGCTCAAATAATAACCACGACCCCTTTGTGCATGTTGAAATGCTTTAAGAATGGCGTTTAGGATTAATGAAATGATATTACCACAAAAAAACTCATGCCAAGCTTGAATTTTGACTTCTACAACCACGACCAGCAGGAAGATAGATGTCTAACCACATTTTGCAATGTCTACATCAAAACCCTTAATATCATTGTAAGCTTTCAATCTTATTCCATCATATAATCGCTGACTCCAAAAGCATTTGCGGCCAGCATTGGGAGCAAACATGCACACAAGACCCAATATCCTTCAGATTATTAATGGGTCCTTCAAGTATATATTGTTGTATGCCAATTTGTCTTATCTGCCTTCTTTGGAATATGCACGGCTTCCTAAATATGACAAAGCTCTTCACCAAGCAAGCATGTAATTTGCAATTGAAGATATGATCAAATATCACCTGGAATCTACTGCTAAATATAAACCCTAATAATCGGAATTTTGTCTTCAAAGAAGACATAAAATTCCCACAATCGATAATGCCTAAATGTGAACCCTGATGTGAATGTTCCTACGGAAGGAACTGGGTTTTCGTCCAACCCTTCGAACTTGAAAAGGATCTGGGTTTTCGTCCTCTCGGTCCAAAAAGCTCAGCTCTCCGCAATTTCACAATCTCCAATAAAAAAACTTTGCATAATGATTGAATGAGCTCTCGTGACCTTTTATAATACCATTTTAAGTTTCCCGCCAAAACCAATTATCACTTTATTATAAAAGTGTGTTTATTAAATTCTCTCATAAATATTCCCGACGTCACTTTATAACCTCATTAATATAATTATTTAATATTACCTTAATAATTGCACTTTTTGCCAGGCAACATTAAATAATTAAATTAATTAATATTTATTAGGCGAGATGGAAAATGGGGACATTACACAAGGGAAAAGGAATAAACTAATACCCACAATCGAATTGCTACACTTAATTCATCTGGCAACCAAAACAAGGGGTACGACTCAGACACTGTACTAACCTGCTGAAAGGTATGACTCAATCCAAGAAATAAATTTGCAAATTAAATACTTGTTTCAAAGGTCTATACTAAACATATCACCAAGGGAAAACATTTAAAACATTATCCAGAACCCATTCCTATTTCAAATATCATTTGCAATTCAAAAGGAGGTACAACTAAAAATATATTGTACTGATCAATAGATAGTGTACGGCTCCCAAATAAATTCCAAATAAACCATAACACTTAGGTTTCAATCAGTCAAATTGATTGGCCAATTATTAAATTAAAGATGCAACAGTACCTACAAGAAAATTTTCCCCTATCTCCAATTGCAAGCTTCAACATGGGTGAACAGACCATACTTGTATGGCCCAGTGAGATACTGACTCTAGCAACAAATTTCAATATATCCTTAATCATATGTTATAATATATGAAAATCCTTCATAATCCAAACTGAATAAAGATGATATTTGTTACCTCCAAATTTGCAAATGAAGTGTACACATAGACTCCAAATAAATCTATCAGCTATCACCCAGAGAGGATGTTTCACCATCGTGGATGATATTCTCCAAGAGGGGTTTCGTCATCCATAAGTTTGAGATAAACCAGCTTCAATCTCCAAACCCACAAGGGTTTCGAATAGAGGAATAGAATAAACTCAAAATGACCAAATGAGCTCTCATAACCTCCTTTTATACTTTTCTCGCCAAACTCTCCAAAAGCTTCTATTTAAAAATTCACTTTTATTTAAACTCCCTTTTAACTTCGAAAATGACCTTTTTATTAAAATAATGATAATTTGATACGCAAGGCCCTGCTTAATACATCCATGATTTAAAACATTTCATCCCGGTTTTGACGAGCTATAACACTAAGGGCCTTTTTAAGTATTTTAATTAATATTTTGCAACCTTAGTAATTTAATTAAAATAAAGCCATTAATATACTCATTTTGCAGAAATTGTTGGAATGCATCGAAATCGAAAACTAACTACACTAGAGTGATCCTGATGAAGAATAATGATAAACGGACCCAACTGAGCGACTTACTATAAATACCCTCCAAGAATCTTGGAGCCCAAACTGAAAGCCAAAAAATAACATCTGAAAGCACCGTAGAACTTGTCTATGCCATCTGAGCTCACTGGTAGCCTCAAATTACTCCTTTGATCATGCAAACACAAACCCAGAAAGACATCTCCAACTGCAAAGCAAGAGAACCCTAAAATGGGGACATTACAGTCCGCCCTTCCCAAAGATTGCTTGTCCTCAAGCAATGCCAATACAACCTTGCAATCATCAAGTTGATCCAAACTGAAACCACGAGTGATCCCAGGGTCCCAAGTCAACCTAGGAGATCTGTAGTATCATCCTCTCAAGGCATTGACCTATAGGGTATCAACACAAGAGACCTCCTGGAAACCATTGATAAGAAGAACAATTAGATACTACAAGAACTCGATAAACCCCTTGAAAAATTGCTCTCCTAGGAAACCAATCCAAGGCACCATAGGAACAAGCTCAAGAAAGTCAACATCGACTCTCTCGTTCCCAACAACTATTGGTCTACAACCTAATGTGATCCTAGGGTTCCAAGTTAATCTCTGAAAGGAATCACCATGCTGATGCTACGCTACTCTGATCATAACTGTGTGACCATCATGCCCATGCTGCATTCTCTTCTCCTGGACCCCTGAAAAGTATTCACCATTAAATCCCATATTGAAATACCCAAAAGGATTGAAATTCTCACCAAGTGACATATCCTGCCAAGGCATCTCAGTGAAGCCCAAAGTTGCAATCTCCATGCCAGACTCGATCATGAGCAATATGAACTATAATCTGCTCAACCCCAAAGGGAAAACCTCAACATATCTCCTCACATTATCCTAGAAGTGATACCAAATAGTTCCTAACCAGAAGTCAATAACCAAAGTGTCAACCCCAGAATCATACATCTTAACAACGCCATCCCAATCATAGACTGATAACCTCTCACTGACACCTAATTCCCAAGTTTCATGATGCTCCATCCAATCGACTACAATCATCACAATAACACCAGAAGATATCCACCTCAACAACTCGAACTAATTACAGTCACCATCACTCATATAGGAGAGAGCTGGAAATAACTGTTCTAATTCTGTAAGTCCTCCCACAACCTGATGCCACAAAGCCTATAAGATGTTGAAGTCCATCTACTCATAATCAGAAGTTGCTATAATCAACGCTGAAATACTAGGGCAACAGCTGTCATAAAAGATTACCCTTGAAAACATAGGGAATGTGAATGTGGGATTGTCCCAAGGAACTCCTTCACTAACCACATTACCTCTAATCAACACCAATTGAGAATTACTCTACTGCTGAGTTGGGGGAGTTGGCCAATCCATCTGCATGATATCATTCATTGCCCTATGTAGGCTGATTGGAAAGTGTACAGTGGTGCCAATTCTAAAGTTGTGTCCATCATTCCAATTCTGAATCAACATCTCACCCTTGGAAAATGCACCTGGATCCCAAATCCTATGATTATCACCAACCTCCACACTAGAATTAGAAAGAGCTCCATCATCCAACTCAAAGAGTGGATTATCATAAGTCACATCAGCATCTACCTCAAACAAAGGATTATCAATAAACTAAAGATTATCCTCTTGCTGATCTAGACTCCCTTTTTCTGATTTCTTGGGGCAATGGACAAGATCATACTCTTCCTGAATGCAATCAAGCTCCTCCATTACCTATTCGATCTCCTTTGCCCTTTCTTTGTTCTTCTCCCTGAACTGATGAACCTCATAGAGTTGATCATTTGCTTCAAAAAGTGCCTCTTGGACACTTTCCAAAGCAAGCTTTGTGGGATTAAGCTCAATGGTGAGTTCACTAACCTCTTCCCTTAACTGTTTAGTCATGGGTAAAGTTTCATCTGCAAACTTGGAAGCAACATCTCTATCATGCATCATGTGTAAGAAAACTATTTAAATTCCCTCCATAGAACTTTTAATCATGTGCAAATCAGCAAGGGGAACATTTTGCTCATGTTGGTTTCTTGGTGTTATGAAAATGAATATTTCAACAAGGCTTCTAATGTCATCCAACCTAGATAAAGTCTGCACTTCATTTTCCATAGACACCCAAAACTGATTTTTTCAATCTTGCTCAGGCAAGGATAGTACACTGTTGTTATGTTACATGCTAAAATCAGAACTTTCATACCTATCATCAAAGTCTCCAAGGCTGTCCCAAATCACCTATGCCTTTCCCTGATCGTCCTCAATAATGGATTGTGAATCCAAATCAACAAGCCTGCTAGGTCTTTGCTCAAGATCAGCTACATGCAATATGAAATCAGAATTGCTCTCAAGATCAAAAACAACATCATCAATGCCATCAATGCCATCATCCTTGCATAACTATGGAGATGAAGTTAGAACAGCACTATACTCAAAAGGAAATTCATCCCAAACAAGATCCTTGTCATACTTAGGTGCCAACACACCTGGATCCCAAGTGCTAAAAGGATGATTGCTCTGTTCAGGACAAAAGTGCTCACTATACTCCTCTTGGGGTGTTGTCTCTCTGAATAAGACACTTCCCAACTCACCACTACTGATGTCAACTCAAGTATCTCTCCCCATTAGCTTAGTTTGGTAGTCAAAACCAAAACCACCTATGTCTTCATAACTGTAATCATCACTGTTTACTATTTTGAAAGCTTATCTATTTTAGTTGTTTTGAAAACTTCATCCCCTTTGCCTACAACGAGCCCATCATCTGAAGGTATATTACTGATCTCAACCCTGTCAACCTTGGTACTAGTGTCAACAACTTCATTGGATAGCTCAAGATATGCATTCAGGGCTGTTGTTATGTCCTTTTCCTCATGTGCTCTCTCATCAATGGTAGTTGCATGCACTCCTAGGGAGTTATCTTGGGGCTTTGTCATACATGCCTCTTGATTGATGAAGTCTTCTTCTTCATGGGGAAGTTCTAATAGTTTGTCTTCCACACATTTAGGCTCAACTCTAGAAATTACTATTCTTGTCATGTCAAAATCAGCAAGCTCTTTCGTTACCACCTTTTCTACCTTAGACTCATCCTTTTCTTTTGCAAAGACTTCTTGTAAATCTCCTTTCTTCCTTGATCTTCTTATGTAGTTAATCAAACCATTTTTGCTAGGGTCCCTCCATACAATGAAGTCCAAGAAAGCATCAAAGGAAACTTGGTCTTTGATGTCATCAGGAAATTCTTGATACTCCTCAATAATTTTAGGGGATTCACTTTCATAGTTGACTCTCTCCTTCTGTAATCTTATTGGTAGCTCTTGGATAGGATCTTTTTCATTAGGTAGGAATTTAAGTCGCAAATCCATGCTTTTACTCTAACCAAGCCAATGAACCAAGATGTTCAATTGAGATACTTCACCCGAAGGTGAAATTTACCAACACACACATGCAAGTGCTAAGCACTAACAGGCAACGAAAATCTAACAAATTTTAGCTTCCCAACAGGCTGGCAGGAAAACTTTGCTATGATACCACTATAGTATCCCCCCTTCTTTGACCGATATTTTTGCAATTTGTTTCCCCATTTGACATATGTTAACATTTTTGTCAAACTAACAACTTGTTGCTTGAACTGAGGACCTTTCGATGGTATTCGCATAAGCAAATCACAAACATTTAAAACAAAGGATAGGAGGTATCATGTAATGCTTAGTTATAGATTGGAATATTGTTCATTACATCCAACTAAGCATAGAGACAATTACAACGAAAGTTTCTGAGCATTATTAATAGCAACATTCATACTCAAATTACAATTTTCAGACTTATATTCATATCAATACATATTTATCAAACCTGGGAATATACATTTTGCTAGTTGAGCTCTCTGGATTGCAGTCGCCAGGCTGAGTTGATGATCCAGAACTCCTACAACAGCAACCTCGCTGTCATATGCATCAAGATACCCGCCCAGAACATATCATAACAGCCATAATACAAGACTGAGCATGAACAACAATCTATAAGCAACTCTTCCTGGCAGTTTACTCACACCTTAAAGCCAAACGACCTTCACAGTAGCTCCCACAACTCACCGCGATCCGCATGAGTTGTACCCAAACCAAATTTTTTGCTTCATTAAAGCATTTTGCTTAAAATAGTCTAAATCTTGTAAAAGTGAGGTCAAAACTCAGTTTTTGGGCAAATTATGGGCTTTTAGTCAATTTGATGTCAAGAAGATACTGGTAAAATTTGAAAATTTTGAAAATTATGGTTTCCAACACCCTATTTTTAGGTAAAAACCCTAAAAATTGAAACTTGTCAGAATTGGCCGAAATTAATTTTGATTGGCTTATTTCACATCACGATCACATTGGTGAAGTCAATTTCAGTTAAAAGTCGATTTAAGCCTGGTGGGTAGTTTTCACTTTTTTAGGAGAAAAGTTAGGACCTCCGAGGTTGTTAATGGTAGTTGGCCAGTACCAGGTGTCAAAATCTAAGCATGAAACTCAAAGCAGAAGATTCTAAGAAAAAAGATGCTTTTTGACGAAGGGGATTTTCACATGGTGAAAATTGGAAAACTGGAAAAAATATTCTAAGTTTGGAAACACTGTACCTTGCTACGTGGGAGATGCTTGTGCAATCAACGTGCAAGTCAACTTTGCAGTGTTTGTAGACATAAAAATGGTGAAATACAGTCACACACGCGTCAGTGGTAGTAATGCTACTATGCAGTCAATTC
>VDFB02104765.1:0-13826 GCA_007258455.2 Sequoia sempervirens | reverse complement strand
AAGCAAGGGAAGCCCACCAAGTGTGAAAAGTGCAGGGTATGCATTTTACTATAGTATGTCCATATATCTTGAGAACTTAATAATGTCTTGATTGTGAATGACCAATAGTTATAGCAATTTCTTGAATTGAGGAATTTATGGATTTGTCAAGCTTGTGCTTGGGGCTGCCCTTGTTGACTATGAAACTTTGTGTGGGATAATCATTGACTTTGACACAACATGAAAGAAGAGGCAAAGGAGATAAATATATAATAGAGCCAAGAAAATAGAAGATAATAAAGATAAAACAAAAAAGTACATCACTAGGCCCTTGGTTTGCTGGTGAAATTGAATGGTTCTGAATGAGCCCATCAGAGATCAAGCCTTGTTGAGTTCAAGGCTTCAACATCATAAGGGATGAGGCCAGGATCATGCCCCAAACAAATTTAGTGGAATGGATACCCCTTGATACCCCTCAGTCCTTCACTCTTAACCGAAGAGGTTCAACCTATGGCTCATGCTCCTTTATTGAATAGCTAAAATGAATCTGATTTTGATATAAAACCTTCAATTAAAAAAAAAAAAAAACACAAATACACTCAAAGATGTTATATATTCATATATATTTCATAAGCATACATTGTTTGATAACATAAGACCAAAATATAAAGCTGCTGATAGAATTCCTACTCGTTGGCTGTTGCAGACTGTTGGTACAACAATACTTGGTGCTCTGCACTTATATTTCATAAAAGCATTACATTACAAAACTGCCTTCTGCTTTTCATCGTATATGGCTAAGCAAAGAGACACTAAGACCAAACGCAATTAATAAGATTTATTTCTGTTGTGTGTGAAGATCTGGCGGTGAAGATTTACAATTAAGTCTCATTTGTACTTTCTCCTCATGGAGAAAATGATAAGGAGGCAGAAATAAATTTGAGCTGCTGAAATGAAATCTCACACGTTTACAGAAGACTTTGATGGCAGGTAGTTGGGATTAAATTCCAACACACACTTCATTAGTGCAATAAGTATTGTTCAGCATGTGTAACATAATAATGTAAGAGAAGGCACACATAGATTCTTATCTATACTACATTTATATTTTCCCAATTTTTTCTAAGGAGAAGTGGTATATCTGCCCCAAATAAATGTTTTATCTGAAAAATATATATTTCTTTTTTACACATTCTATTGCCCTGTTACCTCACCAGCTAATATATTTGATCACCCACTAGTTCACCCCAGGAATTAGATCAACTTGCTTCAGCACCACATTTTGTCACATGAATAGTCTTGGTGGTGACATGTTTATAAATGACTGAACATAACATTTTATAATTAACAAAACTATGCTATGGAAAAGCATATTAGGGCTTAGTTGTGGGTACAATCTAGATGTAGCATCTAAATAATTCAAAATTTATTAGTCTAATTTTTTTTATCAGATATTTAATAATGTTTTATAGCTTATTAATGTCTATCATAGTCTTAATGATCACAATCCACCTAAATCAAACATTCAATCACTTCTATCTTGAGCAATTCCTGATTTAATATAGATTTAATAAGCTCAAACTCTTATTAATTCGAACTCTCTTTTCATCTTGATTGCATATTGTCTCATCTAAATCCTATAAATTCACGGTATGAATGTTTATTTTTCTACAAAATTTAATTTTATCAAAATAAATAATTTTAATTTGTCAGTGCAGCACAGAATTTCCTTCCAGTTATTTTCCTTTCAGCACAATATTCCTTCCAACTGTAACAACTAATAGCCGTAGAAGATTAAGGTTGAAAAGCTGAAACATTTAGCTGGGGAGGACATTTATCTTATATAATGGCCTTATTAGGAGGCTTTCAGTTATTTGCTATGAGGGGACACAGCTGTTTGCCAATGTAGCCACATTTTCAAGGAGTTGAAATCAACGAAACCGTATGGCTTTATTATATAAATCGTTGGCAGCCGTCTGTTATTGGGATCTAGACAATAATTGTCGTGTTACCCTTAAGATAAAACCTCCCGGCAATTACAATGCACATCTCCTCCTATTTAAAGCCATTATAGATATACAAACAATTGATCTTTTTGGCGTGGCTGTCTTAGCAGCAAAAATGGCAAGGGGAATAATGTTTGCAAGAAAATCTTCTGTAACGTTAATGGTGATATAGTTTCTGGTATAAGAGTATTAGTTTGAGCACCCTATGCTTAAACACAGCCATACGGCCAGGAAAGTTTTAGTATCTGCTACCCAAATAAATAAGGAGACATGCGAATTCTCAATCTGTTTGGTATGTATACATTACGTTATAACTAAAAATGTTCTTATAGACCAGTATCTGTGTCTTGTATTTAATTTTTGTTCTGATTTTATGTTTTAAGTAATTATTGAATTTTCCTTTTAATCTACTCGCTCGCTTTGGATTAATGTTCCTCATTGCTGTTAGGAGCATTGGTAATGGTTCTGATAAGAATAAGCTGCTTACCGAAGTTTAATCATTTCAAACTGAAGGGTATTAGGTGAATATAAATATATGGGAAAAATATAATAAGTGCAAAAGAAAAAATAAATGGAGATAAAATGAAAGTACAAAAAAATTATAAGCAAAAAAATAAATAACATAAATGGGAATCTTTAATGTAATCTACCATAGATTCTCTTCATCTGCAATTCTAATTATACCTTTCAACCAAAACATTATGTTCTTGATTTTTTGGTTAATAAGAGGCCAAGGCCAAAATTATTTATAAATCAAGAATAATACATCAGGAAACATATAATAAGCAGTTTATATGTATCTTTCAATTGCTGCACTTAAACACAGTTTCTGAGCATTCTAACCATAAAGCCCTAAAACTAACTTCAGCATAAAGATATAAAACAGACAGAAAAGGAACAACAAAAACATACTCTCCACCATTTACTTCTTCCTGCTGCCTAGCAGACTTCAAGCAACGAGCATCTCAAAGGGATATAAGAATAACCGCAATTTCCATCATTTTCTAACCACCAATTTTCTTCGAAGCCTTCCACTGCTAACTTAGATAACTCATCAGCCTCCTTGTTTGCCTCCCTATAGGTATGGTTGATAGTGTAGCACTCAAAATAAGCTAAGATTGACATTATTTCCGTTTTTCTTTATTTTAGTCTCAGTATGTTATTTTATGTCCATTTCCATTAATTTATCTTTTCTCCTCCTCTCAATCCCTCTCTCCCCAATCTTTATTAGGCTTGATCTATACAATCATTTCCTACTTTGTTCTTCTTCCTGATGCATGGATCACTTAGTGTGTGATTGAAATAAAATGTCAAGCTTAATCCTCTCTCCCCTAATCTTTATTAGGTTTGATCTACAATCATTTCTACTTTGTTCTTTCTCTTTCCCTCATGATGGATCACTTAGTGTGATTGAAACAAATGCCGGGTTTAAAAATATATACAGTTTAAGCCAGAAGCTTTCATTACTAACCACTTTTTTATACAAGTACTTAGATTAAGAGAAAAAATATATTACTAACATGAGAAATCAACACATTAGAAATAAAGATAGTGTACTCTTATTATTATATAATAAATATTGCAATTATAATTATTTTAATACCAGAGGATTGAGACATCCACATGTTCCCATATTTATATTATTTTTTTAGACAAACAATGTTCCCATTTTTCAGATTTTGTTATTTGTGGATGTATCATACTCTGAAATGATTATTAGGCTAGGATTGCGATTACCACTACAAATATTAATATGACGATTAATATAACTTAAAAGTTTCTAAGAGAAACATTGCTCCTCTTGCCATTTTTGTAACTAAAACACCAAATGATAACGGGAGAGAGTTTATACACTTTCAACAACCATAAATGAATGTACTTATCTATTGTGCATGTTGGAAGCTTCTATTTTGTAAGGAAGCAAAGGTGCACGGAGTCACTTCCTATGCTAATCTTGAGAGGACAATTATGCAAATTCAACTAACTATTATAGAGATTTCAATGGACAAATAAACATGCATAAATGAAATATCATAATAAACACATAACACAATAATTACCATGGGGAAACCATCTCCTGGGGAGAAAAACCCCACCCAAACTGCAGGACAAATGTAATATCAAATCAAAAGATTACAATACACTGGTAAATGCAAGTTCCCCAGCTGTGAGCGTGATCACCACAACCTTCAAACTCGACTCTAGAGAGACTCCCAGCACCTATCTCCCTGCAAACTAAACTCAATGATTCAAACACCTCTCAAAGCCCTCCTTTTAAATTGATTTACAACCTGTAAACCATTTGTGGTTTTACAAAACCATGGGAAAAACAACCATGCCACATGTTACCCACAACCAAGTTAAAATAGCATTTTCGTCCATAATTTTGTCCTCTAGTTTAGACCCCCATTAAATTCATACAATGAGTTGTTTATACTCTAAAAACAACCCTCCTATATTCTAATAGGGACAAGGCACATTTTTAACAAATCATACACCTTTTTCCAACACATAGACATGTGGAGAACTACCACAAATAAATTCTAGAATTTTCTGGAAAAAGCTTGCAAGGTTGAGACACAATTCTCAACATATTTAAAGGTAAGAAGATAAATTTCTTCTCAAAGAAGACTAATGTAAGATATGTTCTTTTGGGTTATTTAGTAAAGTTAAAAGTTTTTATTGATTTTACTTTTATTTTTCTATTCAAAATATCCTAGCAATGTTATTGTATAATCTGACGTTTCACTATTTTATAGATGAATCTTTATTAAGGGATATACAAGTATAACTTAAAGTTTTATATTTTTTTATATTATATTTTATTTTTTAATAAATATATTGTTGTAGTCTATAATTTGATTTACTTATTACAAAAATAATATTCTATTTCATATTTTGTTAAAAAAATCTATTAAATATAAAATATTTACTAAATTTTCTTATTAATATTGATTAATTACCATTTAAAACTTTTTTACATCAGTACTATACCACACAATGTTATTTTGTATGTGCACTTTACTTTCATCTTTACTTGAAACTATCAATAAACCCATGAATATGTTGTAACAGCATTGAAAGAAAATAAAAAAGACATTTATTTATAGAAATATCATACAAGTCATTACCAAGATATAAGTAGATCATATAATCAATCAATATATTATTTTAATCCTTAGCACTCAAGATTAGACTATTTTCCTACACACTACTTCATGTATTTATGTAAATGCATGAAAATTTGGAGAATAAATTAGTGGTTTGTATTTCATATTTAGCAAAAGATATTTTTGTTATGAAAAATTTAATAGATACTTGTTTTAATTAAGTATTTTTAATGTCTCAAAAAAAACTTTATTATCATTTTCCATTTCAGACTAAATTTCCATGTCTAAAGGTTGGTAAAATATTATGGCTCCAAATTTTATATTTTTTTATATAAAAGAACCAAAATTCAAACTTCAATCTCATCTACATTTTGTGGAATAAATATTATAAAAATATCACGATGAAAAAGAACCACTTCTTAACTTTCTAGTGATATATATTTTTTAATATTTTAAATA
This sequence comes from Sequoia sempervirens, assembly GCA_007258455.2. Classification (NCBI taxonomy): domain Eukaryota; kingdom Viridiplantae; phylum Streptophyta; class Pinopsida; order Cupressales; family Cupressaceae; genus Sequoia; species Sequoia sempervirens. Next base: position 8,272 of record VDFB02104765.1, on the reverse strand, counting down.
ATTAGTGTCTTTATTTTTATTTCCTTTGAAGAATGTCTCTATATTCCTCTAGTACAAATGTATTAATCTTTTTTATATTTTTTACTCAATTATCTAAATTTGAAAAAAATACAGGATTGCTCTACATTTCACATTATTAACATTGAAAAAATTAATAAAATGGATTTTTTTTTGTAATAAAGTGTGATCACAACTAGTGATACAATTTTCAAGATCTATCTATTTCATAAAATTATAAGTAAAAAATATAAACCTAGTAGTACTCGCTCTTAAGTATGTTTCCTATAATTTATTTTTAAAAATACCCTATCTATCAAAAAAGGGAAGCACACTAGACACTACATTATATATTAGTGATAAAAATAGGAATACTTTTTGTGTTTGCTTAATAATTCACACCCTTAAACATAACCATGTTTTAGAACCTTTTATAGTTTAAAAAATATGTTTAGAGCACTATAATTTTTATCCTTTATATATATTCAAAACGTGAGAGTATTCATCTCAACTTACACATTTAGCTTCTAATTCGAATGCTTTAAGAAAAAAAAAGGCCACTTTGATCTACTCTTTTCCACCATTTCCATTTTATTAACTATTTCCATTAGCATTATTTAATCTAGAAGATTGTTTCAAGATGAGAGGAAGAATGCTTGGCTTATCTCAATATCATACAAAAACATGTCCCTAGAAAACATAAATTGAAGTGAAGGTGAGTAGAATTACCTAACCCATTTAAATATAAATACAAATATACAAACTACACTAATCAATAAGACATAGTTTGTTACCATATATTTGAAATTTATTTTATCCATATCTTTCTAGTCATTGATCCATATCTAGATCATGTATTATGATAATTTCTCAAAACATCCTATTAGTGTAGTGTTAAGATTAACACAGGGTTAATTACTTGGGTAGTTTTTTCTTGTATCGGGTAGTTTGTATTGATGTAACTAATGGTAAGGAGGATGAAATAAATTTGAAATGGTGAAATGAAGTACCACATATATGACAAATTCATGAAGTTGAAGAGACAACAATAAGATACTTGAGGAATATAGAAGAGCTTGATGGTAGGTAGTTCAGATTCAATTACAACACTCCTTGTTAATCACAAATATTAAAATCCATGATATCCCAGCTATCTCTTCGATTGAAAAAATTATTTTCCCAATGATTTTGTGAAGATATTTGATAATATTATTCAAGCATGCAATGTTACAAAATAATTTCTCCATCATTGATCGACTCTTTAATTAAGTGATTACTTCTATCAATGTGTTTTCTTCTCTTATAGAAACAAGTTTATGGATAGTTCTATTATAGAGTTGCTATCACAAGATATTTTATTTACTCCTTTTTCTTGACTTAAGTCTCTTAATAATATTCTCATCCGAATTTCTTGACATGTTGCGCTTGTTTCTGCTACATATTCAACTTCATCTATGGAAAGGGAAATTATGGGTTCTTTCTTGGATTCCCATGAAATGATGTTCTCTTTTTATCATCCAATTTTCATGTCTAGTCATTATCTATATATATATCTTATCAACATAAATTGACATGTTGCATTATAAAAAATACTACATCCCTTGGTTTGATTCATAATTTAGAGATCATTTAGATACTATGCAATCTATCTCCTTTGAATTCTCCATAAATATTGAAATCAAGCTCATTTCATACATTATATCAGGTCTAGTTACCATCAAATACATCAAACTTCAACCTCTTTTGTATATGGTTAGATTCACATTATTGCTACAATCTCCATTACTAAATTTTAAACCTATGGTTCTTGGTTTTGGTCCAAGCTTGTTTTTCACCATTAAAAATTATTCAAATTTATGTTACATACTTTGATTGAGAGATAAACATGTGATTTTTAATTTTCTTCACTTTATTCCTAGAAAATACCCTATCAACCCTAAATTTGTCATCTAAAAATCATTTTTCATGACCTCTTTGAAATTAGCAATAAGGATATCATCATTCTCTAAAACAATTAAATTATCAACATACAAGACAATAATTAAAATATTACTATTTTTCTTTGTTGTAGAGAGTGGATTCAATACTAAATCCATTGTTCAAAAAATATGAGTCTATTCTACTAAACCATTCCTATGTTGCTTGTTTCAACCCATAAAGGGATTTATTTAGTCTATACACTTTTTTTTCTTTCCCTAGAACCTCATATCCATGTGGTTGCTCCATATACACATCCTCTTTCAATACTCCATTTAGAAAGGTTGACTTCACATCCCTTTGATATACTTTTCATTTGTGTTAGACTCTTATTGCTACGACTACCCTTATGGTTTCCATTATTGTATCTAGAGATATATTTCACCATAATATCTTATAGGCTATTGTTTGTATCCCTTAGTAATTGACCTTGCTTTATATTTTTTAATCCTTCCTTCCATATTGATTTTGGTCTTATAGACCCACTTTACTCCTATCACCTCTTTCCCTTATAAAAGACACACTAATTCCCATGTATTATTATTTTCTATAAAATCTACTTCTTCATCCATTGTATAACCCATTTTTATTTTTAATTCCATGTTCAAAATCAATAGGACCATCTACATGGAATATAAATATAAAAGAGAATTTAGACCTACACTATTCCCACCTTCATTTTTCTCATAAATATCTCTCATAATTCTTATTTTTTGTGTTCTCAATAATTTGAATATGGTATTTGATGTGTAACTCAAGATTGAAATTGTAGAATGCGGAATTAATGGCCCTACACCAAGAATTCCTATTGCTTATGGTGTTTGTTATCCACTTGAAAGAGTGCTTGCTTGAATGAGTGCATATATTCTTATACTTATTGAAGGTGCCATTTGAGGACATCTTTCTTGAGCTTGAATGAGAGTAGGAGTCACTCTATAAGGATTAGTTGCTGATATTAATTTCTCTTTATCCTCTTGTGGAAAACTTTTTGTTGCATTCCCTATTATTTCAAAAATTCCATCCGATGGTTCCTCTTCTATGAAGTGCACATCTCTAGTTATTATAACCTTTTTTCTTAATGGATTGTATAAATCATTGATATTTTTGGCCATTGTTTGTGCATTTGGAGGCTATTTGTTTACTTGCAAGCCACATTTAAATTTGTGTAAGGTGTTGCAATTTTTTTGATTGAAGATCAACTCCCTTTACTCAATGGATAGAGGTTGTGATTTGTTGGAGGGTTTGGTTTCCTCTTTGTAGCCAAACTTCATTTTTTGGCTACATTTCAATCAAAAGATCAACATTTTTGAGTCCAAAGGCCACAAATTTATTTTTTTCGAGGCTAGTTGAATTTTTGTAGGGCCAAATTTCTGGTAAGAGGGCATGATTTTGTTATTGTGATGACAATTCTTCATCTTTGGACGCTAGGATTTATCCGAAAGGCTTTGAATTCAAAACAAAGAGACATTTTTTTTTAATAGGCATGATTTTACTATGCAAAGGAGCATGATTTCTTTGGAGGATGATTGAAATTTTTAGAGGCCCACATGATTTCTCCCTCTTGCTGGGTATGGTTCCTGTTGGGAATGAATATTAACCTTCACATTGTTGGAAGAAGCTTTTGGTTTGGGAGTACATGATTTGTGATAAAACTTTGTAATTTATAAAGTTTCCTCTAAATATTTAGGGTTCTCATCTTCTATGCAATGTTTGAAGTGGGCCCAAGGTTTTGAGGTTGTTTCAATTGTGAATATTTATCCCACATTGGTGAGGAATAAAAAAATATATTCTTTTTATTATCCAATGCTCTCATTGTAGCATTTTCTAAGGCTTGTGGTGGTGTGCTCTATGTGGTGGCTTGCTTTGCGAGTTCATTTGGTGTCAAAATCAGCCACAAAACATAAAGTAAGCTTTACATTCCTTTTTTCTCAATTTTTTTATATTCAATCCTTTTTAATTCTTGAGTGACCTTTTTTGGATGTTGGAAAAATAAATCTCAAGAGGCTGCATTGGTTGATATTCTTGGAGGTTTCAATATAAGTTTGGTGCATTTTTTCTTTCTTTTTGGTACACTTTTTTTTCATTGCTACTCTTGATTCAATTGAACTTTTAACCCCCAATAACTACCATACCTGGAAGATTAAAATTTGTAGGTTGCTCCAATCTAAGGGTTTTTCATCCACACTAAGTGATAATCAACCCACTTTTACTAGGGATTATGAAACATTTTCTCACAGAAATAAATGTGATGAAGTTATGGGTCTGATATCATTGCATGTCTCTAATAGTCTTCATTTACATATTAAGGAGTGTAATGCACCCAAGGAGGTATGGGATGAGTTAAAAAATTGGTTTGATTATGTCGGTGAGTTCTATGCTTTGCAACTATAGGAAGAATTAACTTTTATTTCCCCTTATGCATTTCCTTTTGTTGATGATTTCCAGGGCAAGTTTAAATCTATGAGGTCACAATTAGTGGAATGTGGGAAGGGTAAAATTGATAAGGAGTCTATTTTTATGATTTTTTCTAAGCTGATAGGTCCATTTGTAGTTTTTTCTTATTCCTTAGTTAGAGGGGTTCTCTATGAATCAAACATTAGTTGTGCAAGCATCTCAAAGAAAAGGGAAGAAGAAACCTAAGGCTAAGATAGAGTTTAATGACTCCTTAACCTCTTCAAAAGAGGATAAACCTAAGAAGGAGAAGTTTAGTTGTGTGTATTGGAAAAAGAAAGGTCATGATGAACACCACTATTATACAAAGAAGATTGATGAACTTTAAAATCTTCTTTAGAAGAAAAATATTCCAACAACCTCATCTATGACTCTTTCTTCTATAGCCTCTCCATTTGCATCATCATGGAAACCTACACAGTCAAGGAATATGGGATTTGCAAGTGGTAAAGAAGATAAACTCTACATGGGTAAGGGACATCCATTGTTAACTTCTATAGTTCATTTTGGTCATGATAGATGGTTTTTGGATTTAAGAGCATCTTATCACATGGGTTTTACTCTCTATCCTTTTTTGGGTCTTCATCCTATTGATACTTCTAAGATTTTTTTGGGAGATAGTAAGCTTTTGGATGTTGCAGGGATAGGAAATATTAAGATTGGTGATGGTTTTTTCAAATTGTACTTTTTATTCTTGATTTGAACACAAGTCTACATTCCATCTACTAGATTACTCATGGTGAGGTACTAAGACTGTAGAGTTCACTACCAATTTTTTCTTCATTTGATAGGTTGATACTAGAAAAGTCATTGTTATTGGTGAATCTGATCATGAGTCTCATCTCTATGAATTTTCTCATTTTGTTGATGATGATGATTATGAGCCTCACACCCCTCTTGCTAGTGTTTATAGCAATTCTTCAGGGGAGATTGGCCATTTGAACTTTGGAGTTCTTCAGACCTAAGTTGATTAATCTCATGTTTCCTTAGAGGTTGGTTCTTCAATACAATAGGATGCTTTTGATCCTTCAAATCATTCTTTGTGGGATAGTCACTTGACAGGTCTTGCAAAGTTATTTTATGAATCTCACATTTTTTATTTAGAGGATTCTTTTGATGGTATATCCCTTCTTTATTATTACAATATCTGCACTATTGCCACACCATCTATGTCATTAGAGATTTTTGCTTCATAGTTTCCACACGATCTTGTTGGGCCACCTTCTTTAGTTGAGGTTGCACCTAATCATGACGTGACATTTGGTTACATGGAGACACTGAGATAGTTTTTAGAGGAATCTTTCATATTGATTTTTCCTCTCCCTTCTCTTTTTTAGAGTTGCAGTTTCTCTTAAACATTAGTGGTTATTTCTCCCTAAAGGGAAGCATTTTTTTTGTAGACATGGTATTTCTTCAAACTTCTAGGATCATCATAGAAGTTTCTTCAGCATGGAGGGATCTTCAACATTTCTACTCTTTTCTATGGGAGGCTACATAGTCTCTCTCTTTTTGAATTTTCCTAAGATCAGTGACAAGATTTTTCCTTGGGGGGGTCTTGTGAAGTGCTCCTCCTTTTTCTTTTTTTTCCTTTCACTTTTTCAGATTTTTTCTCTCTTTTGGAGAGGAGTTTTCTCCCATCAGGTTTTTCTCATTTTCTTCGGTTGTGAGATATTTCATTACATAGAAGTTGTGCATGGGCACCTAACATGGCCTTGTAGCTGGGACACATCTTGTAATTCATTTCGCATAATAATCTCCCTACATTTTCACTTAAGGGGGGGTGTTAGTGTAGTGTTAAGTTTAACTTAGGGTTAATTACTTGGGTAGTTTCTTCCAATATCAGGTAGTTTTTCACCCATTTATTTTTTCCTTCCTTCAAAAGTCTTGTACATTATGTAATTTTTCATCTCTCATTCTAAATATCATTCTCATTATTTGAAAAAATAGTTGTTTCCTTTTCTCGTATGTGCAAGGGTGATTTACTGTTATAGGTTGAGGATCTTGGGAAGGAGCTACTATCTTCTACACATCCATCTATTCAACTCCCAATATAACCATATTCATGCCAAAACTAAAAATTAAATAAGAATTAACTAGGAACTTAGTTACCAATTCATTTTTTTAAATATTACTTGATACTAATAGTGCTTGATCTTTTTTATTAGATATAAATTATCTTGTGAAATTTTTAATTTCCTTACTTGACTTCTTGATCATGCTATTTCACTTATACTACATAGAGGCATTTTCCTATATTTTTCTTTAACTTAAAATATTTAGGTCCTCAAGTGAATATGGACAATTCAATATACACTTCCATAAGTGGTTTTCCATCATTTATAAATATTTATACTTCAAATATTTTAATGTATTTTATCATGTTTATTATAATCCATCGACCCATGATATTTTAGCATTGTTAAAACAAGAGTAGTCTTAGAATCCCATCCATTCACTGTCTCCATGAGGATCCATATTTTAAACTTTCATGGATATTATTGTCATTTGTTTATCTATCCAATATAAAATAATGTTTATTACCATGATTCATTATTATGATCTACCTAATTCACAACACACAATATTATCTTACCTCTAAGTGCATATATTTCATACATCATGATGGATCTAATAATGAATGTAGAAATATTGCTAATGTGATCACAAATCATTTTCCCAAACCCCTCACATGATGTTTCTATACAATATTGTGGTTATATAATCCCTCCAAGTTATAAATTTTTTACCCTACAACTCTTGCTACTTCTAATCATGTGTATAACAAAAAAATAGTTATTCATAGAATGAATTATACTATTTTGTTTCTTTGTTGCCTCTCGGATATTGTTATTTTTATGTTGTTTTGATTCTAGGCTGTAAAATCCATAGGTGGGTGCTCTGGCTACCAGCTTGGAGGAAAGCCGTGTATCCCGGCCAGAGTTATGGATGACCTCCTACTTGACACCCATATCCGACTTGTTCCTGCTTGCCTATTGAATGGTACGGTCGGTTGATTTAGAGTTATTATGGAATCGTATTCTTTATAATGGTTGGTTTGGTTTTATTTGGAAATGTATTTTGTGTTGTTGCCTCTGGATGTTATCTCTTTATGATGTTTCTTTAAATTCTTGTGAATTGATTCTTGATTGTTAAGTGATAGTACTTCATGTTATCGTGATGAGTTCTTGGCTTAATCTTGTCATGTGATTTGTGAAATTTGATGGTTGTTCTTTGTAAGCTTTGAGTTGTACTTGTTTTATATCATATTGTGGTTGAGTCGGTTGACATTCATGGTCGGGTTCACTTCCTCGTCACCTCTGAGCACGGGGGGTGAGTTACTTCGTAATTCACATGGTTGGGTGGAACGTGCTCCGCACCCGTTGGGTTCCCCATCAGCGTCTTGTCATCTCAGCTTTCCGCAGTGCAGATGTTCCAGTGATCAGTTGTACTTCATGTTTCTTTATCTTGTATCAATCCCCATGTTGGGAAATTCAATGTAATTCATGTATCAAAGAAAATTGTAATGTAATATTATTTCAACGATGTAATAGTTAGGTTTGAATTGGATCATGTTAAAAGTTTTATCATGGATGTAATTGTGCGATGTTGTCATACTCGCATCATGGCTAACAGTTGTATCATTGTATATAGTTTTTATAAATTAAATGATTATGTTAGTTGCATTATCTTTATTATGTTTTGTGGTTGCAATGTAACCTCGCGTGCCCCAGAGGACCATGTGGTTTTAATGTTATGCGTTATGCTATGTGTTTATGATTTAATGTTACTGCATGTTGTACTTTTATTATACAAAAAAAAAATTATTCGCATTATGTGTGTGTTCTCT
>VDFB02104764.1:0-10013 GCA_007258455.2 Sequoia sempervirens | reverse complement strand
CGAGATTCTATGATGTAACCGCTCCTGAAGCAGCCTCGTGATATACATGGTGAAGGCATCGTTGACATGCGAGTAGTGGGTTGTGCTTGCCAGATGCAACTGTGGACAGGCATCATATATTTTAAACTGGTGGGAGCCACAACCAACCGGTTCCTTGTAACAGATCCCCCTGTACTTCGTCATCCGTGCCAACATGTAGATAATGTAGGAGCTCATGTAAAATGTCTTCGTTCTCCTCAAACTCAGGAGCTGCTCATGTATGTTGTCGCTGATCATCTCTGCCCAATTGACATAATCTTTGCCTTCTAGCACTAGGTTGATGTAGTAAAACATCCAAGGTTCAAAGATGAAGGACTGTGCACAACCACCAACCCTGCTCAGCATCATGATGAGGTCACAATATTCCTGCTTCAAGTCGTCCGCTATGATCTGCTTGGGCAACTTCGTACGAGAAGGCTTAGGAGTGGTCATCCAGTGGGTGTTAATTGTATCCATGCATCGCTCAAAAGCAGAAGCATACATACGCTCAGCTCGTTCTCTGGACTTGTAGATCATATTTCTGTGCACCGGGATCCCGAAAGCTTCACCAATGGCTGCCAGAGTAAGATTAGCGAGCACTTGACCATCTGGTGACATGATCGACCGGTGTTCCTTCTCGTAGCAATTAGCACATTCCATCATCAGCTCCGAGCATTGAATGGCTGGTGGGAAACCAGCAGCTGCATATAACCCACTTCGAATAATATTGTGTGGAGTAGTTGAAGGCCGATGACTTCCAATTCCAAACATTCTGTTCTTGAAGGTATCCAGGTTGACGGAGCCCAAATTGGTGTCTGTCAACTTGCCCAGCTTTGAAATAAACTTCGACTCTGGCGTGAACGTCTTGCTCAGCTTCTTGATCACAGCTTGTCTTGAGGCACCATTGTCCTTTCCAGTTGTCCTCGCTTCAGCCATCTCAACTTCTTTTCTTGAATAAATTCGAATTCGAACACTTAGAACAAATTTCTAAGTGGACTTTGATGACTTTACTTCACTATCCTCAATCAGCAATTTGAACTTCAATAACTTCGTATCAGCAATCAACAATCTCACACTTCGAAAACTTTCAGCAACTTACTTCACTTCAAGGCGTCTCCTTCAACTGGCAACTTCTACTTCAGCAATGAATCAAATTTCAGCCACTAGCAAAGTCGTACCTCTAGCACAAGCAACTTTGGACTTCAGCAAAACTTCTTTGACCAGCAAGGGCGTATTTCTTCAGCTGTCAAGGCGTCCACTAAGTTCAACCAAGATAAGCTCTAGCAAGTTCGAATTCAAGCTCCTAGCAACCAGCAAACTCAAGTCTTCAACCAGCAAGTGCGTCCTCCTCAGCAATGGCACTTTCTTCAGCAACTCAAGGCGTCACCCTCAACTAGTCTCAGCAATCTCAACAAAACTTTGAACTCTTCACTGCAATGCCTTACTTAGAGCAAATTCGCCTTCTTCAGCTGTGGAAACAAGTGAAAAACTTCTCCATTTTATAGCTAAAACTCGAATTCTAGAAGAAGCCATTTTTAGCCAGTGCATTTAAACTCCACTACTCCACTTCAAGAATTCGAATTCTCCCTCTCTGGTGTTTCTGACACTTGTCTCCAGTCGTCGGGAATATTATTCTTCTAGAAACTTGACTTTGACTGGCGTTTTTGAATTTGCTTTTGAAAATTTAATTTAATTCACCTTTTGAATCCACCAGCCGGAGCTCTGTCACTTGAATTTGAATTTAACTTCTCCTCTGCTCTGAAAAATTCATCCTTGAAGAATTCAAACAAAATTATCTAGGCAACTCCTCTCGAACTCAGCATTCGAAGAAAATTCATCTTGAAAGCACATTTTATTCATTTTTGCCTTAGAGAATTTAAAATTTTCCCTTAGGAAAATTCACAATTTGAGCACTGATTAAATTCTTCACTGGAAAAGTGTCGGCGAAGCTTGGAAGACTTGGAAATCCATCTATCATCGCGAATGTTCAGTACCCAGAAGAAAATTTTCTTCAGAACGCTTCGAATCCATGGGTACCCAACGAACGGGTTCATTCAATTTTTTGAATTTGAACCTTAGAAAAATATTATTTTCACCATTTAAATTCATTCTTCGCCTGCGATCATCCTGTGTTGCTCCAAACTGAAGAACTTGAATTCATCTTTGCATTATCATTCATCCCTGGCTCCACTGCTGATAAAATTTGCTCGTGCTTCGGAAAATCTCATCATCCTGGGTTCTAGGCGTATTTTCCAAAGAGAGAAAATATTTGCCTTAGAAAAATATTTTTAATCATCTCTTGCATTCTTGAAAAATTTCCCTTAGAAAATTCTATTTGTTTGCCAGTGGAGGAGAATTTTTTTATCAACTTCATTTAGTAAATTTTTATTCGCCTAGCACACTTTTATTTCACTTCACTTGCATTTCACTCCACACTTGGGAAATATTCCAACGCCTTGGAGAAATTTTCCAACACTTAGAAAATATTTTATTCTTATCTGAGGCGCCTAGCATTTTTATTTCACTCCCTTCAAATATTTCCCAACACACACCACGCCTTAGGAAGAAAATTTCCCAACACTTTATCACCTTCATCACCCTTGGCGCGTATAACACACTTGAGAGGAGATTTAAAATCACGCCTAGGCAATTTTCTAACACTTTTAGGCTCCCAACACACACGCCTAGCCAAATTTCTCTAAGGCCCACCACCTTGGGCGCATTCTACACATGATGGAGGATAACGCCTAGCTTTTACCTTGAGTTTACCACGCCTTGGCAAAATTTTCATCCCACTTACCATCCTTATTCACCATTTACTATCCAAACATGGGCGCATTTGAGCCTATCCACTGGATGACCTTTCAACTCCACCTTTTTGTCTTGACATGCACAAGTTTGGGCGCATTTTGGAGAGTGAGGAGGACGAGCTTGTTGACTGTGTTGACCCTCTTCTAACCTTGGCGCATTTTCATGTGTGTGAAGGATAAACTTTTTCCAAAGCCTCAAGAGTGACTCTTCACCTTCCAAATTTTGTTCTCACATGCATGACTTTGGGCGCATTTTGCCCCTTGAGGAGGATAAGAAACTTTGACTTTGCTTTGACCAATTTGCTTTTGGGCGCATTTTGCCTTGTGTACAGGATAAACTTGCATCTTGGGCGCATTTTGAGGGGTGAGGCGGATTTCTCATACTTAGAATTTTTTTTCAACTTTTCCCTCTTCAAGTTGGGCGCATTTTGGCCTAGCAGCAGGATGAAATTTCGTTGACTTTCTTAGACTTCTTCATCTTAGGCGCATTTTGCCCCTTGAGCAGGACGAACTTCATACTTAGCATTTTCTTGAACTTGCTTACTCACCTGGGGCGCATTTGAGCTAGGCAGAAGGATAAATGATGTTGACTCCGTTTGACTTTCTCCAGTTTGGGCGCATTTTGCCCTGTGTGGTGGATGAACTTTATAACTTTGAAATTTTTCACGCCTCCTCATCAACTGGGCGCATTTTGCCAAGACTGCTGGACGAAGTTCCAGACTTAGACAAATTTTCTTGTTCCCTGCCAGTATTTCATACCTTGCTATTTATAGTAAGCCCTGTGAATTTGCGTCTCTGAAGCTCGGAATGGCTTGAAATTTTGCATACTGCATCCTTATAACCTCATTGTCCTGTCTACACTGCCATTTTTAGCCGACCTGCTATTTTTAGCCTGTTTCTGAAGGTGGCTTACTATAAATAGTAACCTCATGTTTCTGATAGCTCCCATGCTCCGATCGAGTTGAAGTTTTAATGAGGCACTCCTCACCACGTGACCTGCCTGTCGACATCAATGCATGCAGTTGATTTACTATTTTTAGCCAGTTTCCAATCTGACTTACTATAAATAGTAAGTGCTCCGTTTGACTCGAATCACCACCAGATAGCCTAAAGAATGGTCGGATCGTGGTTTACACCGTTTTGAAAAATTTTGACTTTTACGCTTATTTTTGTGGGGCTGGAAATGGAATGGAATGGATTCTGGGGGGAGGAATGGATCAATGGAATGGAAGGGAAACATTCATGGAACGTTGTGGGTGGCAGGAAACCCCGACATGCAAACTTCAAAAATAGGCCTCCTCGGCTGAATCGAAGTGGTCGCTTCGCCTTGCATGTTATATCATCGCTAAGGTCTCAAAACCCGTAAGGAATATGTCAACATGCAACGAAGAACTCGCGATCCGAATCCCCGAAATTAGCCCGAAGCCGGGATCGGCTAAAAATAGTAAGTTTGCCTCGCTTTCGCCAAATTTTGCACGCCAATAGCCCTCGATTTGTTCGATGCTTTGTGACTGTCGGAATTTCAAAATAGCTGACAAATTGCCCTGAATTTCACACTTACTAAAAATAGTAAGTACCTCAGAATCTGATAAAAACTTGCTGAGAACCTGCTAGAAACATGATAATAAATAACGCTAAGTTCAATTTTCAATTTATTTACTTTTATTTGACCTTTGGATTGACCTAAACGATGAAACCCTAATTTTAGACTCTGGTCGGGCTTCATTAATTTAAACTCACCGACGGTGCAACCCTCAAAGGCTGACATCGAAAAGAGACAGATGCAGAGAGAGGAGAGAGAGAGGAAAACCTGCCAAAAAGACCGAACTGAAAGCAAAAATTTAGGGGGTCCCCATCTTGAATGGGGCGATGTGTGAAAAGGTCACAACAGTTCCTCAGCTCCAAAGTCTTCATTTGAAACCATAGTTGAAAAACTCGCCAAGCCCAAAAAACACGACTTGGCAAAAACTCGGCAACTTAAAAAATTGCTTAAATTTCATTAAAAAACACATTTTTTTTGCAAAAGTCAATGATAAGATGCATCCAATGAGTCAATAAATGAGTACATAAAAGAAACAAGTTGAGTCTAGTTGTATTTGATTGATTTGAAAGCAAATTGGGTACAAAATGGCATCCTCATGTGGAATGCGTTGATACTGATAGTTTGAAACAAAATGAAAATGGAAAATTGTTTTTGTAAAACTGAAAGTAAATACAACATTAATATATTTTACAAATTTACATCTTCCTCTTCCCATGTCTAGTGAAAACTAGGGGGAGGTAGAACCAGACGATATTATAGATGAAGACTTCTAGGCAAAATTGGAAACTTGGACTTGGAGAGTACCTAGAAAATCAAATGAAATGAAAATGCCTTTTTAGCGGCCGTGGGAGACCTTTTTTCTGGACAGGTGAGTTTTTTTTTGCGGACTCATCGTGTATTCGGCGAGCAATTTTGGAGAGTAAATGCGGGAAAAACTCACCATCAAAAAAAATCCGGGAGTTTTTTAAAACTCACCGATTACTCAGAGAGTTTTTCAACTATGTTTGAAACTACTTCAATGTAATGCACTTAGCCATGACCAAGACGCCTATGTTTCCTCGCAAGAGAAGCAAATATTTTTCCTTCTCAACTCATTCTTGGCCTCTTCCTCTTTCTTGGAGGGAATATTCTTTGGTTAATTAAACCCTTTCTGAAAAGGTTTCTTTGAAGGCATAGTCTTTGTCTAATACTTACTTCTAGGAATCAAAGTCTCTAATGCCAAAGACTTCTTGATTGCCTCTTGCAATGATGGTGGATCAAAGGGTAGACCTTCTATGAACAACATAGTTAACCTCTTTTCAAAGACATTAGGAACCATTACGAACAACTTTTGAAATTCAACCACATAGTTTTCCATAGTATTGTATTGTCTAAGCTGGGCCAATTCCTAGAAATGAATTTCAGGGCCAGTTTTGTCAAACTGTTCAATTGATTTCTTGTTGAACTCATCATAGGTATTGATGAGGCTATGACCTTGGGTGACCAACCCATGGTACCACCACTCATGAGCAATGCCTTCAAGGTGAAGAATGGAAAATTTGATGGTTTCCTACTCAAATATGGGTTTGACTGATAGGTAAGTTTCTAGCTTCTAAATCCATGCATGAGTTGTACACTTGTTTGACCCATCAAAAGTAGAAAGGGTCGTTGCAAATCTCTGTTGTGCTGATTTGTTTGGGGCCTTTGTCCAGGGCTAGGTCCATTCCTCTTCTTCAAATTAATGAACTTTGTAAGAGACATTTTTGCTTGAATCTCCATACGAAAAGCTCTATACTGAGTATAACAAATAGTAATATCATGTAACATCATATTTTGTACTTCCACTTCTGGTTCTTCTTCCCTACATAGGAAAGTAGATTGGAAGGGTCTAGCAGCAAAGCCAATAACAGTTCTATTGTTATTAATCGCCGAAGAACCCCCTTTTCAATTTTGATTTTGAGTAGGCCTAGGAACATTCATGTTTTGCATTGTCTTTATTGATTGAGCCATCATTTTTGTATAACATCGTCTACCAATTTTCACCCGTTTTTTTTCTCTTTCCCAACAAGTATTTATGTCAAACAGCTGGTATACAGGAAGAGAACATTGTTTTTCTGCTGTAGTTTCTGCTATGCAATATTATTGAAGTATATATATAGCTAGAGATTTGTTTCATCACACATGAACATGAAATTCTTGATCTTAACTTTTTCAATCATACAATCATTACACATCCAGTAGAATACTCCCTCTCCTAGGAACCAGTGGACTCCCCGTGAAGTACAATACTCCATCTCCTACTTGATATGGCCTTGGAAACTAATATTCAAACTATTCATCGAGACATCGTATTTTATAAAATATCTGAAAAATCACAATCCTAAATAGATAAGTCTTTAAATAAACAATAACCTAAAATATTTAATTTGAAGTCAATAATCTGAAAATGTTAATCCCAATCATTATTCTAATTAAACAATAATATGAAATTGTGAATCAATTTGAACAATTCTCTCAAACATTACAATTCAAAATCAAAGTTAATATTCATTGAACAGTAATCAAATATCTACCATCAAAAGGCATATAACATAGTCAAAATCAAGCCATAACATTCAAATTAGTAATCCATATAGGTATTGATTAATGATTCAAGGGTCCTCTACCCCTTCTTTATCATTTCAGAAAACAAATGGGTTGTAAATCCTTTGCTTTTATGCTAATGTGATATAAATCTCATAGCTCGTTGCTCAGTCAAGTTCTATGCTTTCAGCACCAAAACCCGAAAATTCTGATATATATATCGCTCTCATAGCCCATTATTCAGTGAAGTTCCCTGCTCTAAATAACAAAACTAGAAAATCTATTTCATAATTGACAATATGGGTAATGGTCTTACAGCTATGTTCTTGCGTCTATGCTAATTTCTTATGAAATTTGGAAAAATATGAGGAGAATGACTTTCTTGTAGAGCACAACATGAGAAGTCCTGCCTATTTCAGTTCTATGGCTGCTACTATTGCCTGAAGTTGCAGCAATGATGTGCAGATCACTGTATTTCTCTTGAACAAATAGGTGCTTTTCACTTTGGCCATGGCAAGACTAGTTGTGTTGGGATACAGTGGTGGGGACTACTGCTCCAATTACTTAGCTGCAGGCTTTCTCATGAAATATTCTCCATTGAGAAAATGTTAAAAGCCTAACGTGTAACATAGAGATTTCATTTTTTTCCGATTTCACTAGTGCAGGTGCAGGAAACTACCCATTTTTCATAGCTAAGCTGTACAAATAAATGGGAACTAATGCTTATAAAAATTTATGTGAGAGCCAAATATTTTGACTCCTAAAATCCCCTAAATCCCTTCCATTAGATGTCTGAGCTCCGTGTTAGAATGCAGTTAATAGAGTTCTCTTGTGGACATTCTAAGATGCAGGGGGCATGAATTTAGTACAATAAAGTTGATTAGAGGGCCAACAATAGTTATACAGAGAGATCTTCCTTTTTATGTAGTATTAGTAATATAAAGTTTTCTCTGAAGCAGCATAGATTGTTTTGCCTACGCTTCAAAGATGTTGTACCATTGCCAGGTAGGCATTTGACGTGGATCATGTAAGCTTATTTTCAGATTTTCTCTATTCTACTTTAACTCTCTGTAAGCTTGTAACTAACATTCTAATCAATATCATAAAACTTGAACTTTCCCCATGAGATTGTTCGATTTAACAATTAGAGACAGGAGTATTGTCCTAGGTCAAATTTGGTTGTTATCGGGCTTGACAATTAAGATTATAAAAAATACAAGTATATTTTTAGATTACCATCAGGAAAGGCACCAACGTGATAGATAAAATCTCTCCTATGTTGGAAAAACATGTTAATTTCTCCCTCTTTATTGTTTCTAAATATAAAAGGCAGGTGCTAATTAAAAGCAGCACATATGTTTTTTGCTGAACAAGTGGCCACCTGTATGCAGTTAGTTTTATCAGGACTTTCATTTTTAGCTGTTAGTTGTTGACTTAGCAAATGTCTAGGAAGAGAATTGAATGAAAGGAAGCCTGCTAGTGCAGCTAACCATGTATTAATACCTCTAGCATATGTATGTGTTTTAAAGTCTGTGATTAAGTTGAAAAGAGAAATGTAAAAGCACTGAAGTATTGTTATTTTAATTCTGGAAAATTTATTTTGTGAACCATGTGTTTTCTCAGTTCATTCAGCTGTCTTATTTCTGCTCTTGTCAAATCTTCATTTGTGGTTTCACAAGCCTCTATCCTCCTATTCCTTCAGATTGGTATCAGAGCACAGGTTGCAGATTTGGCAAAGCGCAAGATTTAGTAAAAACAGAGTTACAGATCAGTCCACACTCGTCAAAGTGAGCAGCAGTCTCTCACAACCTCAAATACTTGTATTTAAAGGTAAGAATATGATTTTTGGTCTATTATAATGAAAAATTTATTCTATTCTCAAGAGGTTTGGGATTTACTAGAGAATGGGTTGTAGAGCCTCAAGACCAGGCAGACCACTTAGCATTGACACAATCTGAAAAAAACCAGCTAAGAGATACTAGAAAGAAAGATACAAGAGCCCTGTTTTTTAACCCAACAAGCAATGGATGAATCTATATTCCCTAAGGATGCAGTAACAACTAGATCTAAAAAAGCATGGAATACTTTAGAAACCACTTATCAAGGTCCAACCAAAGTTAAAGTAGCCAAGATAGATTCTTAGAAGAACTTTTGAAAACTTGCATATGAAGGATTCCAAGTCTATAGATCCAATTTCCTAGTCTAAGTTATGAATATTGTGCATCAAACTAGAGCTTAGGAGAGGATGTAGTTGATCAAAAAGTTATTGAAAAGTTTCTCCAAGCCCACCTAGTAAGTTTTATGCTATTGTAGTTGTTGTAGAGGAATCAAAGGATGTTATACAACTATTAGAAGATGAGCTGATGGGATCTCTATCATCCCATGAATCCAGAATGAATAGAGATAATAATTAATCTTCAAAGCATGATTTTAAGTCATTTTTTCATTCAACAGAGGTCGAGGACGGTCAAAGTCTAGAGGTAGAGGCAGAAATAATATCCACAGAGGTGGAAGGAGCAACTAAATCAAGGTGGAAGAACAAGTCAGAATCCCTTTTTTGAAGCTCCAGAGGGTGCAACAGCAGCCAATATCACAACAGTCATAGAAGTATGATGAGTCTAACATTCAATATCATTATTGTAAGAAATATGGACATTATGCACCTGAATGCATAAAGAAATAGGCTGATCTTAATAGGTAAATGCTAATTTTTCATATATGTCATAAAGTAAATCTGGGTCAATGTTTATTACTTATCATGTTGCTCAAGAGAGCACTAGTGATGTTTGGTTTTTAGATACTGGTTGTAGCAATCATATGACTGGAAATAGAGATTTATTTGTGTAGTTTGGAGTTGGCCGATGATAATAAAGTCTTAGTAATGGGCAAGTACATCATTAATATTTTTACCATTTTTGAGCATTAGTGAGGTCTGGTTTTTAGACATTGGTTATAGCAATCATATGACAGGAAATAGAGATTTATTTGTGTAGTTTGGAGTAAAGTTGGGCTTAGTAATGGGCAAGGGCATCATTAATATTTTTACAAAAAATCTATGTTCCACCAAGTTTCCGGTATGG
>VDFB02104763.1:0-20002 GCA_007258455.2 Sequoia sempervirens | reverse complement strand
TTTTTAAGGAGGTGACTTGGTGAGCCTTAATTGGTATTTTAATAGGTGTAGTTGCAGAAATGTCTAAGTGAGCCACTTTGTCGATTAATATCTTGCACCTTAGGATGAATTTTTCCAATCCGTTTGTTGAATTGAATTTTTAGTTCAAATGGTAACATGCATGATCAGTTTCAGGCCCCTAGGATAAGATCTGATGGGTTATTTAATTGTCTTCTGATTGTGATTGGGTCAAAATTGGTGTTCCAAAAAAGTTTCAAACTTTGCAATTCTAAAGATGACCTATTCCTCATTTTGGTCCAAAACATCTCCAACTCCATTCTCGTCCAAAATCGAAGATCATCGTGCATTGGCTACGCTTGTGAAGTATGGCAGAGCATCTGACAAACCAATTTACAAAGGGAGGTCCTAAATCTTTTGACAGTAAGAAATTTTTGAGGGAAATGGGTAATTTCTAAATAGTGATAATGTCCCTATGAAAATTCCACGAGCTCCAAGTGTCCCGATTTCCCTATAGTAAATTTTCTCTAATTGGACCAGAAACAAAATTAAAAAATCAACCTTTTCCTAATGTTTAAGTTGCTAATGTTTAAAATATTTTACATATTTTAAATATTATTGCAATAAAGGTGGACAGGAATAGAGGAAATTTTAGGGCAACATCAAATATTTGACAAACATTAAGAAGAATATTATAAAATTTTAAAAACTTTATTAAAGGAAGTCTTCCTTGCCAACTTGTGCTAGTTAATGCTAACAATAGGATAGTGGGGAAGTGGGGAGAGCAGAAGGTTAATGCTAACGACAACAGAGGATAACATGGAAGCGGGGAGAGGAGAAGGAGAGATTGCAGTCAATATGAGATTGATTTAAATATTTTAAATGTTTTTCATTGAAAATTTTGGGGGTAGGCTAATGTTTTAATTCTACTATCACAGTGTTTGCCCGCCAGCAAATGTTGCAGCCAAAAATGCCTGCTGAGAAGTGTGGAAGCATTGTTTGTCAAGTATTTTTGTAGAGATTGGTGTTGGATGCTCACTGTTGATTCCTCCATGTGATTTGAGTTACTTTCATCACCATGGAGAGGGTTTTTATTGTGGAAAAATCAAAAATTAAAAATGAATCACGTTTTTGTGCTTTAGGTGGATTTTTGCACTCATTTGCAAGCTGATAATCATTGTTGCAGTCTACAGAAAGATACCCAAACAATTTCTAATGTCTTAAAGGAAATTTTAACATGGTTTTTGACATTTTTAAGTGCATGGTGATTCCAAAAACACCCAAGACTTACAAAAAACGACTTGCAAGTATTCTACAATTAGCAAAAGAGCTTAAAATGCAAAACTAGAGATACATTTCCACCATAGCCTGCTAGCCCATGAAGAGGAGGGTTGATGTCAGCACAGAGGCATGCGGAAGCGGGGAGGATAGGTATAAAGATTTATTTTAAAGCTTTAAATTTTGTTTTCCTATGAGCTTGAGAAAATTTTTGATGTCGTCATCAAGAGTAGCGAGAGAGCGGGGATTCGAAGGAAAACATTTGCAAGCTCAACATCTTTTAATGTTTTAAATATTGTATTTAGTTGGAGGAATAATATTTTCCCACCAGCCCATGGGAGTTGTGAATTCCATGAGAAAATGAGTGGGGGTGCGGGAAAGATGAAATGGGTCTAGGGAGAAATAATTAAAAGATGTAAGGGTAAAGTACGTTGCCCGATGAAAATGGTGTGGGGATTTTCATTTTTTAAGATGGATTTAAATATAAAACATGAAAGAGGTGTCGGTAAAAATTATTTTACCCCATGATATAAAATATTAAAAATCTTTCATATTTAAAGAGTGAGGTTTTTAAATATAATGTGAAAAGTGAAAAGCACAGGGAAAGGTGAAATGTTTAATTTTGTAGCCACATATAAATAATTCAAAGTCCCTATAAAGCAAGAATATTTTGTTTACAGGAAAGTGAAATATATCTAAGGCCAAACAAAGTGAGCAGATTAAAAGGGTTTTCTTATAGGAAAATAATATGTAAAGTGCAAGTGAAGTTTTTCACAATGAGGTTGATAATTTTTCACCACATGGGAAATTGAGAAGAAGACAAGACTTTCACGGTAGAAGATATTTTCAAATGGAAGGGCATATGTGAGTGATAGTTCATTTTCTGTTATTGGGCAAGTGAATGCAAGATGCATGAACCAAGGTGCAGATTGAAACTTCTTCACGAAGCAAAGGCAGTTACAGATCAATGGAGAAGAATGGATCTAGGTGTCAACTGCATATGCAGTTTTAGGGTTTCTCTTTCTTCTATATATTCTTTCTTCTTCTCATTTGTAGGAGGTTGTACATTTTTTGGTTTTCATGGGAACACTTTTATAACAGGGATTCAGATGTATAATGCTGATTTTTCAAGTTTTTGCAGTGGTCCGAGTTTTGTAATGAAGAATGTAATTTTAGTATTGTCATAGTTGAATGTAAATGACATAATATTCTGAACTGGTTGTCTCCATTTTTCACATTGCATAAATTTTGAATATGTGTAATCAAAGATTGTTATTATTCAGCTTCTTGTCTTTCCTATATGTTTGTTTGATGTTATTATTCTCATTCAAAGAATGAGTTAATTTGTAGAAAGACAAATGGAGGTTTATGTTGTTGTGTGCTATGAAATGCTAAGTATGGCTAGTTTAGTTGTTGGTATCAATGGTGTAATGCATCATTTGATAGGAATAATTATGCTAGATTGAATACTATGTTAGGTTTTAAATTACATGGTTTGGATGACTCCATCCTAGGATATGGCATTGGTCTCTTAATGTTGTAGTTTCTTGAGACTGTTTGTGAGAAACTACAATTTTAAAATCAAATTTACTTATCAATCTCATTTTAATTGTTTGAGGAGTTTAATGAATTACATATCTCATGTTTAAATTAGGCATTACTATAGAGTTTAGCCAAGTATGTAGGGTATTGTGTTTATTAAGCATCTAAAGGAGAATAATTTTTTTATAGTATTTTGGATACTTTGGAACACAAGAGTATTTATAAGGATACTGCAAGGGAGACCCACCTTGGTTTAGAAGAGCCAGAAGTGTAGGAAATTTTAATGTTTGACTGAATGTTGTTCATTGGTCAAATCCATCTAAGTCTAAATATTAGAAAGTGGCTATTCTGAAGGACTCATTGCATCTCTTTATTTGCGAACCAACAGATTGGAAACTCTATTGGGGAGGACTTGAGAAAATTCTGATAGAAGATCATCTAGACTTAAGAGTCAAGAATTTAGTGAATTTGAACATTTGGTTTAGATATTGAGAAGTTTTTAGACCTAGAAGTGAGTTTATTGTAGAAATTTTTTAAAGAAATTGTGTTCAACTTTGTTGTGGGAAAAGACCCAGAAGGAAATTTATCTTTGAAAGAGCTTCATGTTGTTTGAAAATTCAGTCCTCTGTGAAGAGAGGTGGTGAATGTGTCAAAATAACCTACAAAAAATGTGAAGAGAGTTCTAGATCTGCCAAATTTTCAGTCAAGAAGAAAGGTTAGCAACTACTCCAAGTTTCCAAGTATTCTAATAAATTTAAAGAAAATATTACTATGTTTGAAAGTAGTTTATGAGAAGTATTCAAGTTTTGAAAGAATGTTTATGCCCTATTGAGTGAATTAAGCACTAAGAAAGGGAATGGTAGTGGTAAATTTTTCATACTTTTGAGCTACAATGTGAAGCTTCTATGTGGAAATGAAGAAGTATGCTTGTTCTTGAAATCTTCCCATTATAGAGATCCTAGATGTTATTTGAATTATGCCTTGTAATACTTTAAGGTCATGATAAAAGAAATAAATAGGGAAGTGATCAACTGTAGAGCTGATGTTTGAAGTTTGTAAATGGGTGTAAGAAAATGTATCATTTCCTTGTACATCCCTATGGGGTGCATGATGTAAAAATGAAGAGTGTGCAACCCATATAATGTCATCAAAGAAGTTTCTTCGTGGAAAGATATAGACCATTGAACTTTAATGATAGTCAAGGTTTCCCAAACCCTATTCCTAATGAAGTTAACATTTGCAAAATTTCAAAGGGAAAATATCAAAATCAACATCTCAACATCTGGAAGAATTTTCTGATTTGATGGGAGATTATGAGATAATTCATGAAGATGTTGTCATGAAGTTCTTTGTTCAATCTCTGAAGAAAGAATCTAGAGATTGGTTTTCATATTTTTCAATGTTGATGTGTTATATCTCTTCATGGAATGAGTTCATGGCAGCATTCATAGGATAGTTTGGAGAAATAATTAATCCATATTCAATGAGAAAAAAGCATAATAACATCCAAAAAGAAGAAGATGAGTTAGTCCCAACTTTCAATATCAAATTTTCAAAAACATTAGGTGACATTCCTAAAAGCATGAGACCAAATGATGCAGTATGTTTGGTTGTATACTTTGGTGCATTTAATGAAGAAATGAGTTATCTACTAAGAGATAAAGAGCCTGCAACATTGCATCAGGTGTATCAAATTGCCATAGATATTGAGAACAATCTAAAATATTCAATGATGAAAGGATACATGGATGCAAGTGTTGGTTATCCTAGCACATCTCATGCAAATGGAATTCATCGATCAGATAATAGAAATTCTTGCCAAGAGGTTAATGCTTCTGCTGTTCCAATTTTTCCATCACTACAACACAAATCATAGTGAACTTCAAGTTGAACTTAAAAAAAATTTGAGAAAAGTTGATCATATATCTTTTGTTCAAGAATTTTCTAACATGAAGAGGCACAAGGGAGAATCACCCTATGATTTGTTCTCAATATATTTTGGATGCCTTGTTAGAAGTCCCCAAAAATATTAGACCTGAGGATTCAACATGCACTGATTTATTTTGTGAAATCTTTGAGCCAAGGTTGAGTACCTTGCCAAAGGAGTTGAAGCCTCATAGTTTTGATCAAGTACTTGATTGGAAAAAAATTGTAAAAGGAGATAAGTGTGACTATGCACAAGATGCGATGTCTCAAAATATTGATGAGAGTTGTCCTATTGAGAAAAATCAGAAAACAATGCATACAAGTGAAAAGGGTATATCAGAAAATGAACATTCATTTTGTTGTATAGATGAGGATAGTGATTGTAATCAGCCCACAAGTAGCATATATGCAGATCCGTGTACCAATGATGAAGATAAAGATATACTTGCAAGTGTTGTCAATTTCTCATCGTAAATCAGTGGTCAAGATATTGAAGATGAAAATCTAAGCATCCATTCTAAAAAATCTGAGCATAATTTATGTAGTGACATGAGTTTTCTTGTGATGAAGATCATGATGAAAGTGAACTTTATTATTCTTCTAAGGGTTATGAATGCTCCAATGAGGATGAGCTAGAGGTGTTTCCTTCACATGAAGGATGCAGTGATGTAAATGATGATGAAGTCACTTGTTCACAAGTAAATGAAAAAGTTTCACATGATGAATACTTGGAGTGTAGCTTGGGTTTGCTATCATTGGACGATACTAACTCAATGAATGATGATTACTTGGAAGATAAAAACTTGTGTGTTCAGTATCTTGATCCTAAGCACAATGTTAGAAATGATAAAGATCTTGATGATGCTAACTATGATGATATTGAACATGATTATGTCATTGATGCTCATGACTATTTATATGAAGTAGATATGGAGATGTCATCTATGCATGAGAATGATGATGATGTACTCATCGATGAAAGAAGGGTTTCATTATTGAATGATCAAGTTATGCATTATGACAAACACATGGATCTTGAATCAACATTATTACCAGTTGATAATATCGAAAAGCTTTTTTAATTTTATCTAACAACAAAATTTTAGAGATGTGTTGATCACTACTTGAGAACATTTTTGGTCTATGTGCAGGAGCGATGATGCAAACAGTAGGTGGATCTCGTATGGGTGAATGTGAAATTGATTTCCTTGATGATGTTCCTTATCTTCACAGTATGATTTTGGACATGTTTTCATCCAATGAGGAAAGCATTTATGAGATGGAAGACAAAAATGCTTGTTCAATTGCTAATGAAATTTTTTTAGATAATAGTGATTCTTTGGCACATAGGTCAATATGTCTATCAACTCATAGTGCACATGAAGTTACTAGTGCATATGAAAGTGTTTTTGTTGATCTTGTTAATCCTGAAAGTGATGACATTCAAAGTGATTTAGATGAAGGTATTGTGGGTGTTGATAAATATGATTTTGGGAGCTTGAGGTATGTGATGGTGTGATTGAGTTGTGTTGTTGGAATGATAATAAATTGACATGTGGTGCAATTCAATTAAAGGAGTTTCAAATGTGTGAGCATTCTTTGCTCAACAGAGAAGAGATTACACACTATTTTTGAGGCATGATATCTTCTTTAAGCATAATCATTATGAGGGGGTAAATAAATGTGATAAGACAATGTTTTCATATGGTCTTAATTATTATCCTCATATGCTACCACTTGTTACAAAATCAGAAAATGAAGGGATTGGAAATGATCTAGTCTATGTGATTCAGTTGCCATGTGACAACAAAGCTAAATAGGGAGCAAGTTCTCACTTATTCAAAGGTAGCTTGACACTTGTGTTTGCAAAAAAGTAATCACTCATGTTATTGTGGTGTGACCAAGGTAAATGTGGGTTGAAGAAAATCAATTCCTTCAATAGGATGGTTTTTGACACAGGTAAATATGGGTTTTTCTTTTCATTTGGTGTCCTAGGGCCATCAAATATGGTTTGAAATTTGATTAAGATTATGTCACTCAATGTTCTGGAACTTGGTCTACTCTCCTAGAGATTTGGATTCTCGCCATGCCTACAAGGGTCATGCATCCCTAGTCATAGCCACTGATGGAACCTTCAAAATTTTCAAATTTTGAGTTTCCATGATGAAAATAGTTGATTTTCACACTCAGAAATGCCCCTGAAAAATTTTCCATAGTGACCTACTTTGGAGGGTCATAATTCAGAGCTAGTTGATTTTCATGTAAAATCATTTGGTGGTGTACTCATGTGACATATGTGAACATGCATGTCAATTTTCAGCTTCCTATGATGAGTTTTGACGGGGTTTTGAAAAGCAAACCTGGAGGGTTTTGGGACTGTTTTGTTGTTTGTGGACTTTCAGTTCTGTGAAGGGGCCTCCTGTTTGAGTTAATAATTCACAGTTGGGTGATCGTCATGAAAAATAGATTGAATCCTTGCATTCCCTCCACATTCATATTCTCCCTGGTCCAGTTTTAGTGCCTCGAGATCATATTTGATATTTTTACCAGGTCAAAAGAAAATGCAATTTTTTTTGGTTTTACATCTGCATTACAAGAAATGTTTTAGGGAGGTCAAGTTTGACCCTTTATATCTTGTGACGAATGTTGATTTAAGGAAATCCCTCTTGCACACATATTCATTGGATCTAAATTATCTTTAATTTTTCCAGTAGTAGCTTCCCAAGAGGTGATTTGATATTTTTTCAAGGAGGTGACTCAGTGAGCATTAATTGGTTTTTAATAGGTGCAATTACAGAAAAGTCTGAGTGAGCTACTTTGTCTGTTAATATCTTGCACCTCGGGATGAATTTTTCCAATCCATTTGTTGAACAAATTTTTTGGTTCAAATGGTAACATGCCTGCTCAGCTTCAGGCCCGTGGGATGAGTCTTTATGGGTTATTTAATTATCTTCTGATTTAGGTCAAAATTGGTGTTCCAAAAAGGTTTCAAACTTTGCAATTCTAAAGGAAACCCATTTCTCATATTGTTCCAAAACATCTCGAGCTCCATTTTTGTCAAAATTGGAGATCATATTATGCAGTATTTTAATGCATGTCACTCTTGGCAAAGGCATCCAATAGGCCAATTTACAAAGGAGGTCCTAGAAATCTTTCGACAATGCAAGTTTTGAGGAAATGAGTTTTCTCTAAATAATTGATAATGTCCCTATGCAAATTTTTGGGGCTCTTGGTGTCCCGGTTTGCCCACAATGAATTTTCTCTAATTGGACTATAGGAAAAATTAAAAAATCAACATTTTTCTAATGTTTAAGTTGCTAATGTTTAAAATATTTTACATATTTTAAATATTATTGCAATAAAGGTGCACAAGAATAGATGAAATTTTAGGGCAACATCAAATATTTGACAAACATTATGAAGAACTTTATAAAAGTTTAACAACCTTATTAAAGGAAGTCTTCCCCGCCATTCGGTGTAGGCTAATGCTGACAGAAGCAGAGGATAGCGAGGAAGCAGGGAGAGGAGAAGGAGAGCTTGCAGTCAGTATGAGATGGATTTAAATATTTTAAATATTTTTTATTGAAACTTTCGGGGGTAGGCTAATGTTTTGATTCTACTATCACAATGTTTGCCCAATAGCAAATGATGCAGTTAAAAATGCCTACCAACAAGTGTGGAAGCATTATTTGCTAAGTATTTTTGAAAAGATTGGTGGTGGATGTTCACTGTTGATTTTTCCATGTGATTTGAGTTACTTTTATCACCATGAAGAAGGTTTTTTATTGTTGAAAGAGTAGAAATTAAAATGAATCATGTTTTTGTGTGTTAGGCAAATTTTTGCACTCATTTGCAAGCTAAGAATCATCATTGCAGTATCTAGAAAGATGCCTTTAGGATTTCTAATGTATTAGAGGAAATTTTAACATGGCTTTTAATGTTTTTAACTACTTTGCAATGTCAAAAACTCCCAAGACTCACAAAAAACGACCTGCAAGTATTATGTAATTAGCAAAAGAGCAGAAAATGCAAAACTAGAGATACATTTCCACCACAGCCTGCTAGCCCATGAAGAGGAGGGTTGATGTTAGCACAAAGGCACAAGGAAGCAGGGAGCATAGGTATAAAGCTTTATTTTAAAGCTTTAAATTTTGTTTTCCCTTGAGCTTGAGAAAATTTTTGATGTCATCATCAAGAGTAGTGGGAGAGTTGGGATTGGAAGAAGAATCTTTTAATGTTTTAAATATTGTAGTTGGTTGGAGGAATAGTATTTTCCCGCCAGCCCATGGGAGTTGTTAATGCCATGAGAAAATGCAATGTGGGTGTGAGAAAGCTGAAGTGGGCCTAGGGAGAAATAATTAAAAGATGCAAGGGTAAAGTATGTTGCCCGATGAAAATGGTGTGGGGATTTTCCTTTTTTAAAGATGGATTTAAATATAAAGCATGAAAGAGGTATTGGTAAAAAAAATTCTACCCCATGATATAAAATATTAAAAATATTTCATATTTAAAGAGTGAGGTTTTTAAATATAAAGTGAAAAGAGAAAAGCACGGGAACAGGGGAAATGTTTTAATTTCACAGCCACATATAAGATAAGTCTAAGACTCTATTATTAAAGCAAGAATATTTTGTGTGCTAGAAAGTGAAATATATGTAAGGCCAAACAAAGTGGGAAGATTAAAAGGGTTTTCTTACGAGAAATAATATGTAAAGTGAAAGTGAAGTTTTTCATGATTAGGCTGATAATTTTTCACCATAGGGGAAATTGAGAAGAATACAAGACTTTCACTATAGAGGATATTTTCAAACAAAAAGGCATATGTGAGTGATAGGTCATCATGATGGGAATATTTATAATTACTAGGAAAGAAAATGCAAGATGCATGAACCAAGGTGTGGATTGAAACTTCTTTAGGAAGAAAAGGTAGTTACAGATCAACGGAGAAGAATGGATCCAAGTGCCAACTACAGATGTAGTTTTATGGTTTCTCCTTCTTCTATATCTTCTTTCTTCTTCTCATTTGTAGGAGGTTGCACATTTTTGGTTTTCACGGTAACACTTTTGTAATAGGGTTTTAGATGTATAATGTTAGTTTTTTAGGTTTGTAGAGTGGTTTGAGTTTTGTAATGAAGAATGCAATTATAGTACAGTCATAGTTGAATGTAAATGACATAATATTCGGAAATAGTTGCCTCCATTGTTCACATTGCATAAATTCTAAATATGAGTAATCAAATATTGTTATTATTCAACTTCTTGGCTTTCCTTGCATGCTTGTTTGATGTTATTACTCTCATTCAAAGAATGAGTTAATTTGTAGTAACACAAATGGAGACTTATGTTGTTGTGTGCTAGGATTTCTAAGTATGGCTAGTTTATTTTTTGGTATCAACGGTGTAATGCATCATTTGATAGGAATAATTATGATAGATTGAATATTGTGCCAGGTTTTTAATTACATGGTTTGGATGACTCCACCCTAGGATATGTAATTGGTCTCTGAATATTGTAGTATCCTGAGACTGTTTGTGAGAAACCACAATTTTAAAATCAAATTTACTTATCAATCTCAATTTAATTGTGTGAGGATTTTAATGAATTACATATCTCATGTTTAAATTAGGCATTACTGTAGATGTCAGCGAAGCCTTTAGTGTATTGTGTTTATTAAGCATCTAAAGGAGAATCATTTGTTTATAGTATTTTGGGTACTTTGGCACACAAGAGTATCTGTAACCATAATGTTAGGGAGACCCACCTTGGTTTAACAGATCTGAAAGTGTAGGATATTCTAGTCTTTGACTGAATCTTGTTCATTGGACAAATCCATCTTTGAGTCTGAATGTTAGAAAGTTGCTATCCTATAGGACTCATTACATCTTTTGATTTGGGAACTAATAGAGACAAGGACCATTAGATCCTAATCTCAAGAGGGGAAGTGAATCATAGGAAAAAGGTGAAGGTGGTAATGTTGGGAAGAGAAAGAAGGAAAATAATAACGAAGTCAAAGATGACCAAAAGCAAAAGGGATTGCAAGAGGACAAGCCTAGAGGCTACAAAGGACCTTGTGATGGGTACTATACTTGTGGAGGTGATCATTATGCCTCAAATTTTCCACAACAGTCGAAGTCATGAAGGGTAGGAAACTATCAACAGTCTCAGCATCATTAGATCCACGTTGCAGTAGATAACAAGCAGGTAGAGTATCAGGCTTCACCAATACAACTAATGGGTAAGCTCTATGGCTAAACTATCTCTATTTTAATTGATACCAGAGCTACTGAATGTTTCATAGACCCTAGAGTAATATCCAAGATACCCATTAGACCAGGATACATGGAAAATCATGGATAGTCTAGTATGGAAATAGAGTAGAGTGGAGGGTAGATGCCTATCTCTTTTGTAGCAAGTTAGAGCTTCCAACCTTCCAAAACTAGGTCAACCTGTATGTGGCACCTTTAGGCTCATATGATGTAATTTTGGGAATAAATTAGAACTTAACCGAGAATAATTCAATGGTGAACTATGAGGATAAGGTATTCAATTGTCTAGATGATTATGGGAACCCAATCAAGATTTGTGGAATGCAAAGACCCTTAGAGCTTAGATAGATCTATTCTATGGAGATAAAAAATGCTTGTCAGAAGGCATGTGTTATTTATGTTGTGCATATTAGTAACCTTGATAGCAAGGAATTGTATCTAGATGACTACCCTATTCTCAACGAATTCTGAGATGTATTCCCTAATGAACTCACAAAGTTACCCTCAAAATGGGAATTTAAATTCTCTATTGACCTTGTACTAGGAGCTAAGCCTTAATCCAAAGCACCTTTTTGGATGAATATTATTAAACTCTATGATTTGAAGGCCCAACTAATGGAATTTTTGAACAAAGGACTCATAAGAATCAATGTGTCTTCTCGGGGAGCACTAGTTATATTTGTGATAAAGAAGGATGGAACCTTGCATTTGTGTATAGACTATCGATGTTGAATAAGGCAACCATCAAGAATCAAATACCACATTCGAGGATCGATGAGTTGTTTTACCTAATGAAGGGAGCAATAGTGTTATCCAAAATAAATCTTAGGTCGGGGTACCATTAGTTGAGAATAAAGGAAGACGATATTCTAAATACTTCCTTTAAAACTCGGTATTGACATTACGAGTTCACGCTGGTACCTTTTGGCTTGACCAATGCACTTGCAACTTTCATGAACCTCATGAATAGTGTGTTTAGAGACTATTTGGATGATTTTTTTTTAATTTTCATTAACGAAATCCTAGCTTACCTAAAGTCTATTAAAGAGAATGATAGGCACTTGAGGATATTTTTACAATGATTTAGAGAAAAGAAACTCTTTGAGAAGCTATCCAAATGCTCATTTTATCAATATAGGGTGCACTACCTAGGCCATATTATTTCAGCTGAGGGAGTCTTTATAGACCCGAAGACTTTGGCGCAATCGTGGATTGGCTAGTGCCTCAAAATGTGTCAAAGTTGCATAGCTTCATGGGCCTCACAAGATATTATACTATTTTTTACAAGGGTTCTTCCAAATTGCATCTCCAATCACATCACTCCAAAGAAAGAGAAAACAATTTGAATGGACCAAGAAGTGTGAACATGCATTCCAAATTCTAAAGGAGAGGCTCACAATAGCACCAGTGCTGACTATCCTTGATCCTATTGGAAGATTCCCAATAATCATAGATGCTTCAAGAGAGGGATTGGAAGTAGTACTAATGCAAGATGGACAAGTGGTAGCATATGAATCAAGGAAGCTTAAACAACACGAGGTGTACTACAAATTGCATGATTTAGAGTTGGCTGCAATAGTTCATGCCTTGTAGATGTGGAGGAATTACCTCTTAGGGAAGCCACTTGAGCTCAAGGAAGACCACTTGGGATTGAGATACATTTTTACTTAGCCAAACCTTAATACATGACAAAGAAGGTGGTTGGAATTACTTATTGAGTATGACTTTGGAATTGATTACATAAAGGGAAAAGAGAATAGAGTGGTTGATGCTCTTAGTAGATAAATACATCTAACAACCATGATCTCGACAAGGTATAATCAAAGACAATAGGTGATACAAAATTTTCCATGGGATGAGCACTATGAAAGAGTGAAGAGTGCCCTATCAGAGAATCCATCAGATCATCGGTTCGATGGGTATGAGATTGAATTGAATGGAATTTTGAGATATCAAAGAAGAATGTACATACTAGAGTCTGGAGAGCTGAGGAAGTTGGTTCTAGAAGAGGTTCATAATGAACCTTATTCAAGACACCCCAAAGTATCCAAGATGATCACAAAATTGAAAATTTTGTATTTTTGGCCTAAACTCAAGAAGGATGTAGTGGATTCTGTAGCCAAATGTTCTCGAAGTTCCGAGTCGGGCTGAGCACATGCACATTTAGAGGGATATAGTATCCCCATGACATACATAAATATGTTCAAGTGTGGATTATGTATGGACTCTATACAGGTTACCTTTATAAAGAATTGACATGATGTTATCTCTTGGTTGCATTTCTGATCAGTTGACCAAGGTGGCACATTCATGTAAGTGATGTCTCTTCACAATACCGGTTTACAATTTTTGCCAAATTTGACACCTAACTAATTTTTCTAACTAGATCTTCACTTTGAGCACCTATAATGGCTAAACCCGTGGAGAATTTAAAGATGATATAATGCAAAACTAGTAAGATTTGTGACATTTTGTTTGTAGATTCTAAATATTTTTTTCAAATTTTGGAACCTATTGCACTTCTTTTTCAATCTCCTTTGAAAACTAGTTTTTCAGTAAACACCATTTTAAGGAGTGATGTTCATTGTATAGCCAACATAACATTTTTTTCCATGAAGCATAAAATTTTTTTTTTTTTGAATTTAGATTTGTAACTACTCTATATCTTAGTGCTTTCATTTGTTTCATAGTGTTTTATTTAATATGTTTTCCTTTAATCAAGCCTTCGAAGTCAAACCAATTACAATTCCAACATAGGTAGACCATATACAACATAATTTTGTTTGTATGTAACAAAATTCAAATTTTTTTTGTTGGATCAAGGATATTAATATCTAGTGCACTGATATTTTTCAAAAAAAAAAATTGATAATCTACTATTTTTCCACATATGCAAAACATAGAACTTGATTTTCAGTGAAGAACCTATGTTTAATCAAACTAAAGGAAAAAACATAATAAAAACCAAAAACATATTAAAATTATAGTATTCATTGAGATAGCCTCGCTTTTGAGGACTACCATCATCCAAGCCATATGTGAATTCTCCACCATTTTCATCTTCAACCTCGAAATTTCAAAGGGAAAAATTGTCTTTTGGTGCCAAAGGGGGAGAAGGAGGGAAAGGGGGGTTCTAGCAAAACTCCCTTGAATGCAATTAAAAAATAAAACCATTAAAGTGGGGTTCGACTAAACCCCCTAGTTCTATTGAACCCTTTATGGGGTTCTAGTGAACCCTCCTAGTTCTAGCGAACCCCCTAAAGTGTTTTCCAACCGAAAATGCATTTTTCCTTCCTTAATGGAATTGTAAACTAATTTTGTAGGTTTACCCTCATCCCAGGAAACCTTAAGGATGGATTGTTGATCCTAGCCAAGAAATTTTTCTAGGAGATCTTATGTTTACATGGAGTGGTAGAGACTATCATTTCTGATAGAGACACCTGGATGACCTTAGGATTTTGTATGACCTTGAACATCATGTTGGGAACCAAGTTGAATTCCAGCTCAATTTATCATCCTTAGACTAATAGGAAGATAGAGAGGGTGAATTAGGTATTCAAATACCTCCTTTGAATGTATTGCATGGACCAACAGTTTAAGTGGGAAGAATACTTACCAAATTGGTAGATTTTTCTTAAAATAATTCTTATCACACATCTCTAGGTATGGCATTCTTTGAAGCTATTTATGCGCAGAAGTTTTGTACACCCATTAGCTGGGATAGATTGGAAGATAGTATCATAGTAGGACCTGAAATGCTCAAGGAGATGGAAAAAAAATGAGTTATTAAGAGAAAATTGAAGGAGAAAGTAGACCGATAGAAAAGTTATTTTGGCAAGAATAGAACTCTTAGATAGTTTGTGGTAGGGGATAAACTTTTCTTAAGAGTCGGGCCCCATAAAAGCTGAATTACCTTTGGAAATTCTTCCAAGTTAACCCTAAGATATGTCCCTGTCTATTTGATGTCTTGGAAATAATCAACCTAGTTGCTTATAGACTTTCTCTACAACCTAATCTAGCTCAACTTCATAACGTGTTTCATGTTTCTTTGCTTAAGCCATATGATCCTAATGTAGCTCATGTGCTTGATTGGAAATCCTTGCAATTACAAGACCTATGAGTTGTGTTAGTGGAGCTCATTAGAATCCTGGATAGACACAACATTAAGTTGCAAAGCAGAGACATTGCTCAGTTTAAGGTCCAATGGGACTAGTATTCAAAAGATAGTGCTACTTGAGAGGATGCAAAAGAAATAGAATGCTCCTACCCACATTTGCTTTCTTAAAAATAGAATTTTGAAAAAAAAATATTTGAAATTTTTTTGATTCAATATTATAATGTTTTGGATTGGAAAAAATATGATATGATGTTGAAATAAACATATATGCTTAAATTTTGATTAAATAGACATCAGGACAATGTCTCTTCTCAAAGGGGAAGGATGTCATAACTCAATTTTTATTGCATTTAAATTATAATATGATAAATTAAATTATTGAGGAAATTCAATATGTTGAATGAAAATTTTGATATTTTTAAAAAGATTGAAAGAAAATGATCATCTTTTTTACTATGTGACCTTTTGAACTATCTTATATACCTTATCATGATTGAACACTATTGATGAACTGTGTAAGTGCAAGTGTGTGCAAATGCAAGAAAACAAGTTGAAGGATGAGAACATGATTGAAGTAGGATCATTTAGCCATATCAATGCTAAGCTTGATGGAATTTGGGTGCACACACCGCAAAATGGCATGATGACTGATTTGAAATTCATATAGGATATTATATTAATCTTACTTGAAATGATTCAATTATAGAAAAGGTAGACTTGTTGAATGAAATACATGTGAATTCTTATTTAATTGTCTATCTTGATCTTGTTTTTTGAGAATTTAAAATAAAATGATAGCATGAATTAACACAAAAATGAATGTACCTATTTCGAAAAGGCTTATTTAAAGGATAATAAAAGCCACTTCATTAAAACATTATTGTTTGAAATAAAAATAAAAGTTTATTCTTATATAAATGTTGATATATGTACATAGAAACATCTATAAACAAGTACACACATATATATACACATCTATATATGTATATGTGTATACATATATCAAAGAACGTACATATGTGTGCATATATAAAAATATAAATATATATATATATATAATATAATATATATACATATTTATATATATTTATATTCTTTAAAAATAAATTTTGGAATTAAAATTGTCACAATCATATTGATAGAATTTAAATAATATCATGAGGAAGATCTTATGAAGTTGTTTCCTACAATCAAATTTAACGAAAAATATTCAAATTTGATGTATGGGGTGGCTAAAAAATTAATGTCCATTAAAATTTGAAACAACCCCTTTAGTGGAGGTACATGAAAAGGAAAGAAAGTTATCATTTTGGTAACATATTATCGAAGCCAACTAAAGGAGAATGACTAGTTCAACGAGTCTCGAGGAAAATATTGAGGGAAAAATCGTCAAAATCAAAGATATTTGATGATTTCTACTTTGAAATGCTTGCATTTCTAGTTTTGTTTATTCTTAAGCACAATATGATTATTTATTTCGATGATTCTATTGAATTAGATTAATTTTTTTTGTGTGGCATATAAAATTGGATGCTCTTGGAAAAAGAGATAATTTCACGCTTAATTTGGACCTACTTTTGACTACCCTTGCATTAATCATTATTCAAAACAACATTTATAAGCCCCTAAGACCCATTATTTTTTATCTAGAGGCCCATTTCACTTAAAAATCATACAAATCCCAACAAATAATACTTAATTCATCCATATCTCAAAAACCCACCTCCAAAAACCACAAGTGGGACCCATTCACCACCTTGGGCGAATGAGTCCCCTCTGGTGAGACCCATTTGCCAAGGGTGGCAAATGAGTCCCTTTTGGTGAAAATTTCAATTTTGAGCAAGAATTTCACTAACTTAATTCAATTTTTTAGTGGATGTCGGCCTCTTAGGTTTTAATAACGGGAAAATTAGGTATTGATGCCAATAAATACAAATTTTAGGTCATTTTTTACATCTCCTCATCATTTTTACAAAGCAATTTCAAAAGTCAAGTATTGAGAATCTTCCACAAGAAGTTTCATTAGCATTTCTACAACAAAGTTGAAGCTTTTGGACAACAAGATAGGGTTTTTGCAAGTCTTCAAGCTTACTTCGTGCATTCAAGATCCAACATTGCAAAGATTTTATCATGGATGCCCATGGAGAATCATGGAAAAATCTAGGTTGAGGAGATGTAACTAGCCATCAAATCACACCTTATGAATTGTTTTCAAAGTGATTCCATCTTCCATTTTCTCTCTATCTTCATATTTAAGGTTTTCATGTCATTTAAATTCAGTTGAAATGTTGTAGGGTTTCTTGGATTGAAGTCTTGCATCATTCAAATCACATTTACAAGTATCTTATTCTAGCACTTTAGAATAGGGTTTTATCTTAATTCAGATTTTCCTAGTCTTAGACACACTAAGGGCTAGGGTTTTATGAAAATTTTATCTATTCAAGCTTTAACTACCCAATTAGGGGTTTGACCAAGGAAAACCCCCCATTAGAAAAAAAAATTAAATCTATTTTACAGGTTTTTTCAGAGATTCTGATCCAGGTTTCTATCAAGAAGTGTTGTGCAACTGACAAAGTGTAGGTCTGAAACTTGAATTCTCAAAAATCATAAAAAGGATCGATTCACCATGGATGGAAAATGAGTTGCACTGGAGGCGCCTGTTAGAACAAAGTGCATATTCCATTACCCTTTTAACTGAAACATGATTTTGGGTAGAAACCCTGATTCAAGACTGATTCGCCCAAGGTGGCGAATGAGCCCCAGTCAGTCAAAAAGTCAACATTTCTAGTTTTTCATAGTATTTTCCAATATTCATTAGGTGTAAAGGTGCACACATTTAGTCTTGTAACTTTTTGTTTTGTTCTATTTACATTTTTATTCATCCTGTTAGGTTCTTTGCAAACAACACTATCTTTTCAAACACTTCATATTTCTTAGATTTTGAATAAATAATCAATCTATTTTATCAGCCCATTGTATTTAGATCGTTGAATTTAGGCATACTTTCATTGTAATTGCATTAGTTTGAGTGAACCACCTAGATTTTGTGTGGGATCTATCTCTATCCTTTAGGTGAAAAACCCTAATTGAGCAAGAGAGTCATAACATCCTAAACCACAAAAATCTTTGGTTCAATTCGTTGATATTCTATATGCTATTCTTTCAATTGAATTTTTTATACTTTCTATTGTAAGCAATTCCATGTCAGCCATTCTTTACTTGAACATTCTCTGTGCATGCTTCTCCAATGACATGAAAGTCAATTATTTCATACCATGTTAATTTTATGATGTCACTACATTTTATGTATCTGTTGCATGTGATTGTACTTAGCGAATCATATGACTAATTGGGTGAATAGATAGCATGTGATTTGAAGTGAAATGATTCTTAAATTTTTATCACCCCCTCTAAGGGTATGCAACAAAATCCTTCACTGTATTTTTTATGTTATATCATTTACTATGAGTTAAACCCTTCAGTATGTCACACCATTTGGGTATGATAACCATGGCATCCGATCTGGGAATCATGGGTAACATTGTTGGCAACCATGTCACCTTGTCTATAGAGAATTATGGTGGAGCATTGTATCATTCCATTATGAACCATCAATTTATTAGGGTGTTTCTATGCACTTCTCTTCCACTCTTAGGGTCTTTCCCCTAAAAGGAGAGAGATAGAACCCAAAAAATGTGGTGGTTCACTCAAACTAAGGAATGTATGATGAAATTATGGCTAAATGCAACAATATAAATACATCTAATTGATAAAATTTATTGATTATGAATGTAAAACAAATGAAATATGCAATGTTTGAAAACACGGTGGCATTTACAAAAGGCTTTAAAAAATGAATAAAAATGCAAATAGAACTAAACATAAAGCTATAATTTAGAATGTGTGCACCTATAGTACTGATGAAGACTGGAAATCACTCTGAAAATCTAGAAAATTTGACATTTTGGCTGACTAGGACTCATTCGCCACACTGGGCGAATTAGTCACAGATCAGGGTTTTCTGCCCAGAAACTGACTTCTACTAAATGGGTACTAGAATCTTCACTTAACTCTGACAGGAACCTCCAGTGGGACTCATTCACCATCCATGGAAAATTAGTCCTTTTCATTTTTCTAAAAATTCAAATCTCATATTTGCACCTTTCCACCTACACAACACTTCTTAACGGGAGCCTAGATCAGAATATCAGAAAATACCTGCAAAACAACTTAAAATTTGTTGTCTAATGAGGGGTTTTCCTTGGTCAAACCCATAATTGGGTAATCAAATCTTAAATGGGTAAAAATATACTTAAAACCCTAGCCTTAAGTGTGTCAAAGACTAGGAAAATCTAAAGTATGACAAAACCCTATTCTAATGTGCTAGAATAAGATGAAAAAATGTGATTTGAATGATGCAAGACTTCAATCCTAGAAACCCTACAACATATCAAATGGATGTAAATGACATGCAAATGTAATTCAAACCTTAATCTAAAGATAGAGAGAAAATGGAAGATGGAATCACTTTGAAAACAAGTCCTTAGTTGTGATTTGATGGCTAGTTGCATCTCCTCAACCTAGAGTTCTCCATGATTCACCATAGGAATCCATCATCAACTCTTTGCAATGTTGAATCTTAAACAAGAAGTGAGCCTGAAGACCTACAAAAACCCTAGTTTGCTGCCCTAAAGCTTCAACTTTGTTGTAGAAAATGTTAATCAACTTATTGTGAAAGACATTTGATACTTGACTTTGGATGTTTCTTTGTAAAAATGGCTAAGAGATGTGAAAAATGACCTAAATGTGTATTTATAGGCATAAACACCTAATTTTCTTGTTATTTATACCTAAGAGGTCGACATCCACCAAAAAAT
>VDFB02104760.1:0-27705 GCA_007258455.2 Sequoia sempervirens | reverse complement strand
TAGCTAGGGGAAAAATATTAGGGTCATATATTCACCTCTTCATCATATTTTTCTTTCGCATCACCAAATTTTCTTAGGTTTTCTTCTTGTCATGGTAGCTTCTTCTGATTTTCAAAACTAAGCTAAATTTAAGTTTTGCAGAATGAAACTTCACGTCTAGCATTGTAGTTTCTCACTGAGCTCGAACATCGGGTGCATCGTCAGTATCCACTTGATCGAACTCTATGACATCTACAATATCCTTTTTACATGAAAATTTATAAAATTTTCAAAATTTTGACCTTGCATTAATGTCTTCTTTTCTACTTTAGTGTAGTTGATTTTTCTCTGAAAATTCAGCTCACTAAAGTGGGGGCAAAATCTAGTGTTGTAAAATTGCACTTTGTGGCAATTTCATATTTGTGCATCTAGATCGCAACATTTATGGCACCCAACCACATTTATGACAAAAATCTTATGAGTTGGAATTTCACACTTGCACATATAGCCCATTGATGTCCATTGGTCATGACTCTGTCCTTCCAAAAGCAGATTATATAAGTTTTCCTCTTTCTATTTCTGTAATCTACATTCTATAATATTTTACTAGTTTATGTTTGTTTACAATGTTCCCTTCATAGCTTAGTATTTCATTTAATTAATTTTTTTCAATCTCTTTCATCTTGCATCCTATCACTTGAGCTTGTACTTTGAGGTAATCGAAGGCTATTCACTCCTTGAAGACTCTTCCTTGCCCTAGAGACTTGGGAGTAGCAAATCGCCTCCTTTCCATATACTCTTGTCATGTAGAGGTGATCTCACAAGGATTCCTTGTGCTTAAACATTGAAAGGAAATTTCACAACCTCACAATGTCATATAGACCTCCTTAAAGACTCAGTAATGGTTAAACTTCCAAAAATAGGTTGTACACCTAGAATTCAGGAAAGCAAACACACATGTCTACAGTGTGGGAATCTTTCCCCTCTTCTTTTGAAATGTGGACAAAGCTTAAGGAAGCAAGTGTTATTCCCATGCCAAGGAAACCCCTTCCACGTGCCATAAACTTTTATTTGATGGCTGCAATGTGCTATAAACCAAATTTTGTGCTCCTACAGTGTGTGCCAAAGGGTAAAAGCACAAACCTGTGTCACTTTATAAAGGAACCGGTCAACAACAAAAAAAAGGATGAAATTCGACCACATAAAAGTGGTCTTTATGTTTTGAATGTTAAAATGATGTAAACTAATGAAATGTAAAAATATTGATGAAGTTTATTCTTGTAATTTTTCAGATTTTTTAAAATTGTTTTGATTTTTTTTATCAATTTAAGACTAGATTTTGGTATGCTAAATTTTTTTAGGAAAAAGTGACGTTCACTTGACATCAAGAAACAAATAGAAAAAAACTTCATTTTTCCCTAATTTCTTTTCTCCAAATAGGTAACTTCAATATCTAGTACATGGATTTTTTTAAAAAAAATTGATGTATATTTTTCTCGTAATAACATTTTAAAGTCAAACTTGTCAGAATGTAGGAGTTTTCATTTAACATCAACTATTGTTTTTTTTTATCATTTATAAAAAGAAAATTATACCCTTTTGAAGAGGATTCTCTCCTCTAGTGCACCATATATTTTTAATTTTTTTTTTATTATGTTTTACAATTTTTTTAAAATTTCCAATCAACCTCTTTTTTAACTTTAACAACCTACTTACATTATTTTAAAAATAAAATATATTAAAACTAATCAAAATATATAAAAATACATATTTGGATTCACCACTCTGAGCTCTACAAAAGGGTATTTTTCTTTTAAAAAATAAATCATTATGAGTGAAGAAATACCTAGTTGAAATTGAAAGTTTCATTTTTTTTTGAAAAAAGCTGAGTTGGTTGCCAACTAGGATGCCACATAGATAGTTTCAGTAGAAATATTTTCGATCGAATCCCTTTGTACCAAAACCCCACACATAAAATAAGCCACATTTCGATGTGACAAAGGGAAAAATTCAAATTTTATAATTTCAGGCAAAAGGGTTTCACTCGAAACTCTATTTGCCATGTATAGGCCACCTAGTTTTGGTCGAAACTAGTTCAACCAAAACTTTTAGGTCGAAACAGTTTCACTCAGAACTATTTAGTTGGCCGAAAGTGTGACATAACTTTATGATTTTACCCCAAACTCTTTAGAATCCTTCAATGCCACCATTGGAGCTCCTTCAATACCAAACATCAACAAACCCTAAATCTTTGTGATATGTACTAAGCCAAGAAGACAAAACCAAAAAACCTTTTGTAGAGTCTAAACTAATGTATTGCAAACTTGGTAGAACCTACACAATTCAAAGGTTTTTGAACAATCCACTCAACATTGCTAAGGCCACATTAAAATGTCAACCCAGGGTTTGCAAACTTGTGATGGTGCAACATCGTATATGCCTTCAAAGACTCAAAAATTCCTAAGGTATCCTACTCAAGTTATTCTACTTGCTGAAAATTACAAAATTACATAACAATGAAAGAAACAAATAAGAACTAATGGCTACGGGTACCTACAACTAAAACTGTAACTAAACTGTTGCTCATAAAATATTACTATATCGACTCAAAACTAATAACTCAACTAATTTAACCTCTAAAGTACTAGTGGTTAACCATTACATGAATGCTCATGAACATTTATTATCAATAAGTAGGGTATGAGATTCTAGTTTAACTTGCATATAGTTCATGAAGTAATGATAAACAAAAAACAACTATTTAACATAAATAAATAACTAAAAAATGAAGTGAAGAATAGTTACCTTGAGTGGCCTGCTCAAGTGGTTGTTCTCACTTAATTGAAACCAAATCTAACTAATAGATTCTACACATCCAATGAAATTGACTTCATTTATTGCATATCAAGAAATATTATATAAGATCTTCTCACAAATTGTATTCAATCATTATGAATATTCATCATGTCTTGAAACTGAAAAATAACTAATAATGAAAACTGATAAAACTAACTAACTTATCTACGGACTCAACCATCAACTATATACAAGCTCGAGGGAGTCTCATTCAAAGCAAAAATTAACCGCAATCATTAACTTCCACTCCTAAATATCATAGTGTATAGTTAAGACTGATTTATTCAAACCATAACTAAAAAGAAAGAAGAATCCTAACAGGACTAAAACTTTGTAAAATAGAATTGCATGTAAACATACAAACATTTGTCAAAATCCTATAAGTAAAGGAGTCCTTCTTTTCTAGAATTTATTAACTTGTCATAATGATGCACATTCCATCTCCATAGGGTGTCTTTAATCAATAATCATCACATTTAGCTTAATATGGAACTCCCCTGTGTTGTTGTTCTAGTCTTCCCTTTTGCTGCAGGTTCAACTTTCAACTGCTACGTGCTACAATTCCTCCTTGACTAAAAAAAGGTTAATTCACAAAGAATGTACATAAGACTAACTATCATAATCAAAACATAGAATCCTATCCAATTTTCATACATATCTTCATATAAACCATGCAATACTATTATGTCATAACCATATTTCCATCATTATATTTTAGGTCCAAGTTTGCATAATAAGTGTGAAATGGTAGTATAATATAGGAATGTTGTTTGGAAAGTATATCTAAAGGTATTTGAAAGTAGGTGTAAAAACAACATAAAATGAGCTAATAACTAGACCCATCACCTTTCATTTTACTTGGTACCTATGACTTAGCAAAGTTTTTGAAAAGGATTTAACTTTATAAAAAAATCCTAAATGACTTTAAGGAAACTATATTATGGTGATAAATTACCAACAATGTCATTGAGCTTATAATGATTCTTCATTATGTTTTTGATGCTCGCGAATTACCTTTGGATAAGAGGTCAATCAATGTTGCAAGAGTTGACCTTTCTAATAGGTTTATAATGTTTAGGCCATGATGTGATAGTCACTTAGGAGTTTCATCACTTTGAATAGGAGATGATACCTCACTCAAAAATTGTATTTAGTATCAAAGGTTGACTTTAAGCCCATGCTTTCAAACTTTCAATGGATCTCAAATGGTATAATGAAGTATATCGAGCAATAACACGTGCCCTAGATATATGAAAACAAGGCAACTCAAGGTCTTTGTAATTATGAGATACCTCTTTTGTTTGCTTTTCAAAAAAAGGAGACAATCAATTTGGATGATGGAGTTTTTAGAGGTTGTTGCATGCATGGTTATTTCCCTACATACCTTAAGTATTCTTGGGTATGTGTGTTTCTAATGTTGAAAAGAGAAAATCTTTATCATTTGTGTGAGATGTGAGGTATGTATGTGATGGACTTGTGGCAAGAAATGACAAGGAATGGTTAGAAAGGTAGATCTATGATGAAGTCTACAATTACCTTATATGTTGGAGCCATTTGCCAATGAGAAATTCACATCTCTCATAGTTAAAGTAAGGGAAACATATGTAAATGTATAAAATTATCAAACTGGCGATGAAGATGGTTAGATACCAAAAGCAAAACATATCAATTCTTCCCAACTTCAAGATATTAGTGATATTCCAAAATCAGGTTTCAACACTACACCATTTTGATCTAAGAAATCCCCTATTCTAGCATCATCTTTAACTCCATTAGCACTATGTCTTCCAATATGTACACTCACATTTGGAGATTTGGAAGATTTTCATGAACTTACAACCAAGAATCATATGTCAAACAAGCAAGAATGTGTTTATTTAGATCCAAAGGTTTTGAAATGATTAAGGATCAGGATGACTATTTAAATATTATACAAGTTTCTTTGTGGGCTCAAGAACCTATACTTCCTTTAAGGAGGATAGTTTTTAGCATGGTGAAGTCACCAAGGCAGCACTAAGTGATGTTTTCAAGAACCTATACTTCCTCTGAGGACGATAGTTTTTAGCATGGACTGTGAAGTCACTAAGGAAACACTAAGTGATATTTTGCCTATTCCTTTAGTAAATCCACTACCTATATCATAACTCAAGCAAGAAGAGATGAAAGCTTTGATACAACAAAAACTTTACTTTTTCTTGCACGATGAGTTCCTTATATTGGTTACGAGCAACAACAAAAAAGAAAAAAAAAGGGGGATGTGATTAGTCTTTATGAATAAATTAGAACAATCATAAGTAGGAGGTATTTTTCCACATGTCAAATTGTGATATTGCATGTTTGGAGTAGTAGTGGGATGGGTGACTTCTCAAGAAGGCTCGATGCTTCACCTCTGTGAGCATCACCTAGATGCAATGAGTGCTAAGTGGACCATTCATTATCATGAGAGATGGATTCTTTTGAACTGCTACTCATGAAACATGGGTCAATGAGTTTGACTCATAAAACTACATGGTTGAATCTTGATAACAATATCACAATAGAACAATCATGCCTAAATGGAAAAATACTGAGTGGATGGGATGTTTGTGTTATAATTTATAAGAATATGTGTTGATGATAACAAATCTAACACTCGATAATTTTTTTTTGGAGTTTCAGGTCTGAGATCCTCATAATAGGTCCTAAAGATTGAAATCATCATAACACATTAAGTCTGGTTGCAATATATCAATAAGTATACTTCATGTAATAATAGATCAATAGAAATTTGTGGTGAAGTATAAAATTTGAGGAGATGAATTCAGGTTTTTCTCATCTTGTAGTATTAATTTACCAGCTACATATCAAGTGGATATACTAGAATATAATATATGTTGTGAACTTTCACTAGAAGCGATTTGACTCCTTATACATAGTTTGCTTTCATTATTCGAGATGTATCTTCTTCCAAGTATGACACATTAGAGATCTTGTCTCCCATATTTGACAATAAAGAGAAACATGCTTATGTAGCAGAGGTTCTTGAAGGGACAAAAAATGAAGAGTTGTG
This sequence comes from Sequoia sempervirens, assembly GCA_007258455.2. Lineage (NCBI taxonomy): Eukaryota > Viridiplantae > Streptophyta > Pinopsida > Cupressales > Cupressaceae > Sequoia > Sequoia sempervirens. The sequence goes on along the minus strand of VDFB02104760.1, from coordinate 21,821 downwards.
GTGCTACTTACTCCAGCTTGTAGTTTTCAATTTTCTTCCTCATTTGTAATATGTTCATAAGGGAGATATATTAGAATTCCCAAGGGAAATCCAAAATTCTTCCAAAATTAAAATAAAGAAATAAGTTTCAAGAAACAATTACGGATCAGGGGGAAGAGATATAAAAGATGATTTTATTTGTAACAGGAAGAGGCTTTTTTTTCACGGTTCTGCCATAGAGAGCTTTGTAGGGGAAAACAAAAGCTTGAGAGATTCTTTTGATTTCAAATCAAGGATTTTTTTTTTTTGATGTAAAAATTTTCTTTTAGAGGCTAATTATTCTGATATTTAATTGGTTTCTTCTTATGTTCATTTCCTCACTTTTCACTTGCAATGTGCAGATGTTTGGAAGTCTTTGTGCTTCCATAGTCGATGTAGCTTGTTTTATTTTGGGAATATCTATTGCATTTGATGATTTGTAGTTAGATTTTTTTTTCCTTTTCTTACTTTCTGGTTAAAAGCATTTAAAAATCTCAAATTCGATCATACAAGGGAGCTACCCCTCTCAAATGTAAAGGAGAATTGTTAATCTCATACTAATTTCTCCATTTGTTGGTGCAACTTGTCATTGTCATTGGACAAGTTAATTGATTTTTTGTAGCGACAAAAAATGTTTACCAACACTCACCTATGTCCAAAACTTAAGGGTGATAAAAATAACCTTTAGCATCCTATTATAGATAAAGGAAAATCCTTTCTAATTCATTGATATCTGTCAATCCCTATGTCAATGCACAAGTTTAAATTCATGCCAAGAAAATATGTAATACACCTAGATGATGATTATTAGTATTATTTGATAATATGATGTTGATTCAAGATTTACAATGCTTTGTGTGCACAACAATAAAATATGTGAATTAGAATAAACAATTCAAAACACACAATAGATGCAATGTATTATATTAAGGAAATCAAATTTAACAAAACATTTGATAAAACGATTCCTTAAAGTCATTCCATCTTCCTCTATTCTTAAGGATCCTGTATCTGTGCTCTCAAATTTTAGGTATACACTAAATTACTAGGATGAAACCTAAGAAACAAGTAGCCAGTAAACTAGAATGTAGGAAACTATGCCTACACCTACATGATTGATGAATTTGATGGGGGATATGATAAATGATATGTTGAATGATATGTTGTTGTATACAAAATGATGTGAAATAATGTAATGATAAAATGCTAAACTAATGGAGATGCTATGAGAATTTTGTAATGCTAATGCAAAAATTAAGTTCCTAGAAATGAAATTTCCATTATAACACTACTTGAAATCAAATGCTAAATTCTAAACTAAAATGCTAATGCTAAGCTCTCAAATGTTGTAAGTATTTATGCAGAGTAAACTTATGCTATGCTCTCTATCTGAAAAGTTTTAAATGAGCCTCTATTTATAGATTTCACCAAGGCATCAAGTGAGTTGGCAGTAATGGACAATTAGGATTTAGTCTAGAGAGATCAACGGTGAGAAATGAGGAGGTTAGAGAGAATCAAGGAAGTTGTCCCCTTTAATAGAACAAGCTTGCCAAGTGTAGAAGAGAATAAATGGAAAGGAGAAGCCATGTGTCTTTGAGTTTGTTAAGATTGTTGAGAATAAATGTCCATTTTAGAAATTAGAAATAATTAATTTCATGTGACACATGGTGAGATGGAAGATGAGGTGGAAGGAGGTTAGAAAAATATGGAGAAATGTGACAAAATTTGAATTAAAAATTTAGATTTAATAAGAGGGAATTAATCAAATAAAACAAATTAGTTAAATTTGTTTATTTAATTAAATCATGAAGAAAGTGGTTTAGATAGGAAGAATTAAGAAATATGAACTATATAAATAAATTTTGCAATTTATTTATAAGTAGAGGAAATACATATTTTATTAATTAAATAACTTGTATTTAATTAATTTTCTCTAGACCAATTTTGGATGTATACATTTTTCCCCTCTTTGAAGTGATGTGTTTACACATTACTTCAAATAAAATTTTGCCAGTTTTGATAATTTTTTTGATAATGCCCCATACGGTGATTTTCAGGAGATAACGAATGTATGCCCCCTCGGGAGATAAATAGGGGAATTTTTTGATGATTTAAAGATTTTTGAAAATTTCTGATGATTTCTGATGATGTTGATGGTAATTTCCTGATTTGATGATATTCCAATGATTTATCTCCCGATATGGAAGAAATGATTTTCCATTTGATTAATTCATCCCTGAAAAAATTTAAAAAATATCCCACCATAAATCCCACTCTAATTACCCCTTTTAATAGGTAAATAAGTGAAAAAAGAGAGATTCATTTGTGCACTTGTAATTTTGAAAATTTGAAGTGAGAGAGCAACCTTGAGAAATTTAGCAAAGATGGTGATCCCCTATGAGACTCATTGATTCGAGCATGTGCGGCGACATAACCGGCCAACGACATACGGACCTCTGGTATGAACTTCTAAAACTCTCCTTGTGAATTTTGAATCATTTTTCCTACGTTTTTAATTTTGAAATTTATTGCTTTTCACGATTTAGCACATAGGCATTCAATTTTAGCACATTGACCTAGGGTTTGTCGGTGCATTGACCTAGGGTTTTAGCGCATCCCAAACCCGATGTAGCGCATCAACGGTCTGTAATGGTGCATCAGGTTTTTGGCGCATAGGTTGAAAGTTTTAGTGCACCTGCCAGAAGTAGTGGCGCATTGAATTTTATGGCACATTGAAGATGTTTGATGGCACATCAGAGACATTCTCTAGCATGGGATAAAATGGCGCATAGATAGACTATAATGACGCATTGACCCAATTTGGTGGCGCATCTGCCTTTTGGTGCAATGAAGCACTGTAATAGCACATCTAGGACAAAATTGAAGATTGTTTATTTTTCTCCTTGATTTGGATGATGTTTAATCGTGACAGCTAATGATTTGTTATTGTTGATAGATTAGATGATTTATTGATCTCATGATAGGCGGGATTCAATACTAATGATGTTGTTTAGATCTCATGATAGGTGAGGATCAAAAATAGATGTTTGCAAGATTTGATGAAAATCTCACTTGAGATGATATGATGATTGATTTGTTTGATGTTGATTGTTTGGTTGATTTGATTGATTGATATGTTGATTGCGATGTGTTAAAATGATAAGAGAGTGATTTAGGTTATCTTCAGTCTCAAGAATGCTTCCCACAGACTTGGGAGTTGATTCCATAATTGTCATAGGCTGATAGAGATATCATTGAGTGATGTGGATTCTCTTTGTTGATTGACATACCCCAAATTAGGATTAATCAGGGATTGCTGATTGCGCTGGCAGAGAGGTGGCATAGCGATCACACCACTTTTCATCTGGAGAAATGACTGTGACGGTAGAGGATGTCTACAGGATCTTGTGGATTCTAGTGATGGGTGATATTGTGACATATGATTAGACCGAGCAGGGGGTACATATGCCTTACGCCAGATATTCTATGATGATTAGATTAGCGGGTATGAGATGCCTTGGCAGGAGATGTTTGAGATTTATGCCCCTTTTCCTTCTATGCTTGTGGGTTTTGTCAGTGGATTTCTATGTCCTGATAAGAGGGCAAAGGGATTGTCTATCAATTGGGGTCAGACATTAGAGTAGATGATTTAGTTTGGGACTTATTTTGCCTAGGGTTCATGCATGCTTATGTAGTTATATCATGATTTGCATCAGGTAGTTTATATCAGAGGCACCATTCTATCTGCAGGGGTCACATTATTATAGATGTGGGCCTGAGAGCATATAGTGGTGACACGCCTAGAGACAGAAAGGTATCGACCGATTGGGAGACCCTATGTCTATGGTTATACTGGCCTAGTTGTCTAGCATAAGCTGGGAAAACTGGAGTATTGGAGATGTGTACTAGATGACTTGGATTTGGTGATCTGGCATTCGTATGTGGGTTGTGAGTAGTGGGCTGAGGATCACTTGGAGATGCCTTATGTTTGCACAACTAGATATCTTATTGGATAGACACGCTTCATTATTGAGAGATTCCTATTGATGAGAGTACTCAGACAATACGATAGATTACAGGGGATGCCACAGGGATTGGCTATGTATCCATAAAGACAATAGAATGCCACTGAGTGGGGAACCACCTTATCTTATGATGCTACATGTGATGAGTACCACATATTATAGCCAGTGATTTGGGACTACCATCCAGAGATTGTGGAGGGATACATGACAGAGGAGTATTAATAGTACTTTAGTGGGCATCCATTTCCCAGGATCTCGAAGCCTGATGAGCCAGTGTCAGCATTAGAGGATGATGAGGACATAGCACCCAGATGGAGGAGGATCAGAGGTGGTGGTGATGAGGAAGGAGATGGCGGTGACGATAGAGGAGATGGAGGAGGTGGTGGGGATGATGGCGGTGATGATGGTGGTGATGATGGCGGTGGAGGGGGTGCCCATCTAGGACTATATTTCATAGTGCCTCAGAAGAGGTGATCTTTAGTAGTGACAACACAACAACGCGTACAGATATGATTGCCTTCTCAACAGTAGCAGGCACCGATTGTAGCCCTACAGACTCAGGTCCAGACACTTCAGGGCTAGCTGACATAGGTTTAGGGGCAGTTGCAGTCATAGACACAAGTGCAGACGTAGGTATAGGCGCAACTCTCATAGGCACAAGGGCAGATCACTTCCTTGACAACAAAGAGATAGTTTGAGGCTATGGGTGGATCAGGCAGAGGGTATTGCAGAGAGACTATAGAGGGCTGCAGAGGGCAGTGGGACAAAAAATATTTTTAAGAGGTTTGACACTTTGTCAAAGAGGAAATTTTTTATCGGATTAAATATTTTGAGGCTGTTCCACCAGAGTGTTGTGAGAGCTACTCTTAGTCTTCCAATCATACTCATACGAGGACTACTAGCAGGGGTGTGATGCAACCCCTTCCACGAGATGCAAATGTAGGTCCCTAAGTTGGAGGAGGTACAGGTCCAGAGATGCCGACGCTATCTAGGGGGAGCACTACATAGCTCCGACACATGATGTTTATTGTAGTTTGGACATGTATACATTAACACCTGATGATTTACTGCCATTTTTGATGATGTACCACTTCATATTTGGATATCCTTGTACATTTGACATTATTTTGAGATATATGCAACAATGATGATGGTTGACCTATATGCTTATGTGTGTAGATCATGATGGATGCATTTGATTTCTCATTGTGTATGCTATGTGATGTTCTATATGATGATGATATGATAGGTTATGGATGTAACATGTGTTATGATTCTATGATGCTTTTATGAATGATGTATGCAATGGATCTTATTATGCGAATGAAATGTGATGAATGCTATGTTTTGTACTTTTCTGATGCAAATGTGTGATGCAATATATGAAATGGATGAGTGGATGATATCTCTTTTTGGATTTTTGTAATGCAAATATGTGATCTAATGGAAAATGAATGCATAGAAAATGACATGGTAATGCTTTGTTTTTGAATTTTCATGATGCAAATATATGGCCTAGTGACTAGATGGATTATGAAATGATATGATAGTGCATGAATGATATCTTAATGCTTATGCATCTAAATGCAAATGATCTTTTTGTTAATGTCAAATGTACTCAATCCATTAATGATAGAGATAACATCACACGTAAAATTGTACCAACCTTAGAGAAATCTATAAATATTGATGCAATACTTAGTATGAATGTAGCTTAAACATGCAAACCTAACCATGCAATGTTGTCATCCCAGTAATTAAATTATTGTGCTTGGTATCATCATTGAGCTTTTGAAATGTTGAAAGTGAGTACAAGCATTAATGGTATAATTATACCATGATGACCTAAGTACTACTTTCATGATGTTTGATAGTGCAAGTTAACACAAGCATCTAGGTATAATTGGACCTAGATGACCTGAGCATTCCTTGCATAAACAGACAAGAGTTAATCATTTTCCTATGTGAATCTGGAATGTCATCAGTGATACTTTGTAGAGCATGTCCCACGATGATTCACATAGTAAAAATGATCAACTCACAAACAACAGACAAAGAAAAATATCATTCTTGATCATAGCTTCTCTAGTTCTTGACATCCTTGAGTTGCTCCAGAGAAATGATAACAACAATCATGATGCAAATAATTTGAACATTTATGTTAAAGTGATAAAACCGTGATTCAGAGGATTTCCACCAAATGAGATTTGTTTTGATTGATCTTGTTGTTGGTGCAGATGGTTGGTTTTGTGATTATGATGGATGTTAAATGTTGCAACTCGCTTGATTGTTGTGTTTTTACCATGTTGTCATATTGTTGTTTGTCTGTCATTTTAAGCTCAAAGATAGATTTCCCCCAGTGAGTTCATGATTTTTCCCCAGTGGAAACAAACCAACTTATTATGGATATGTACAATGATTTCCAAGCCAAGGTGATACACGACTACAACACTAGGATATGTACATGAGGCTCAAAATGGTAGATGTGGATAGTAATAGCGAAGAGCCAACGATCGACACACGTTCCAATTGAGGAAGAAACTAGCCTATCACAAATAGCGCCTGTTGCTAGGTTTTCACTACTTGCTTTTATTGCACTTTTTTTAGATTTTATGATTTTTTTTAATTTTTCACTTTTTTGTTTTTTTTTGTATTTTTCTCTTGTTTGATTTTTTGTATTTTTTCATTTTTGTTGTCACCAAGACCCCTGTTTGCTAGGTTTTCATCAAGGTGACCATTTTTTCAAGACATTTTTTTTTTAAAATTTCTTCAGGACTTTTTCTAATTTTTTTTGGATTTCTTTAGGACCCTTTTTGATTTTTTTGGATTTCTTCAGGACTTTTTCTGGTGCATTAGATGAATCATGTGTAGAATTTCTTGAGATGGAGGCTATTCAGAGGCTCCTCAAACAAGTATCCTTCTGGCATGGATAACTAGTATGCTTCTGATCCATAAACTGACACAATGACAAAGGGGCCCAACCATTTGGTTCAAACTTTCCTTTCTTCTCCCTATCCTGCTGGTTGTGTGCGTTCTCCTTCAATACCAAGTCACCAACTTGAAATTTTCTTCTTTTTACCTTATGATTATAACTTTTGGACAATCGTTGCTGGTAGGATTTTAGGTGATTCACTGCATGTTGGCATCATCCATCCAATAGTTCCAATTCTTGCAATCTAGATACTCGGTAGTCCTCATTAGAGATGATACTCTTCAATGAAACCTAGAGTGATGGTAATTCAACCTCAATGGGTACAATGGCCTCATATCCATACACAAGAGTGTATGGTGTGGCTCCTATTGGTGTGCATATACTGGTGCGGTACGCCCACAATGCAAGGTTTAATTAGATGTGCCAATTGCGTCTAGCCTCATTGACCGTTTTCTTCAAGATTTTCAAAAATAGTTTTGTTGGAGGCCTTTGCTTGACCATTTCCCTGAGGGTAATATGGTGTAGAGAAGTGATGCTGGATATTGAACTTCTCACACAATTCTTGCATGTCCTATTTTTTGAATGGTCTTCCATTGTTAGTGACAATGGATTGAGAGATCCGGTATCGATAAATGATGTAATTGAGGACAAAGGATGAAATTTGCTTTCTTGTGATGGTGATTAGAGGAACAAATTCAATCCACTTTGTGAAGTATTATGTTGCTGTGATAATAAACTTGTGTCCATTTGATGAAGATGGATGAATTTTACCAACAAGATCCAATCCCCACTGACAAAAGGGCCACGTTGATGTGAATGGTTGAAGTTCTTGTGTTGGTGCATGAATGAGATTGCCATGAATCTGACACTTTTGGCATTTCTTGACAAACTAAAAAGAATCCTTCTCCATGTTTGGCTAGTAATATCCTAAATGGATGAGTTTCTTGGATAAGGTTAAATTGCTTGAATGAGTTCCACAAACACCCTCATGAACTTCCTGTAAGGTTGTTTCAGACTCATCGCATTCCAGACATCGGAGGAGAGTTTCGTCAAGACCTCATCAGTAAAGTACATCTGTGATAAGAGTATGTTGGGCAGCTTGGCGAATGAAGTTTCATTTTTGGTTTCAGGACATGTTAGGTGGAAGGGTGTTATCTTTTAGATAGGTATAAATTTTGCCATAAATTGAGGTATTGGCATCAACTAGGTGACAAATAACTTAAGACTTGGTATTGTCATAAGCAGGGGAAAACGGTTGTTCCACCATGAACTCATAATGACTTCTTTTCTCTGGAATTTGTAACAAGGAGGCAATAGTGGCCATGGCATCAATAACTTTATTGTCCACTCTTGAAATCTATTCAAATTTGATATCCACAAAGTATTTCTTAAAATCATCAATCATTCTTTTTTAGGGCATCAATTTGTCATCCTTTGTTTGATAATCATCATTGACTTGGTTAATGGCCAACTGAGAATCTCCATAGAATTGCAATTATGAGATTTTCCATTCTATAGTTGATTTAATGCTAATGATTAATGCTTCATACTCCGCCATGTTGTTGGTACAAGGGAACATCAATCTGTATGATTTAGGAATAGTATGCCCTTGTGGAGTGACAAATAAGATTCTGGCTCTTGATCCATGTTGTGTGTGTGATCCATCAAAGTATAATGTCCACTTTTGTGCAGTCAAGGTGAGGAAATCAATGTCTAGAAATTCAATGTGTAGAGGGTGATCTGGTAGAGATGCTTCAACCAACTGGTCTACAATCGCTTATCCTTTTATTGCTTTCCTATCCACATATTAGATGTCAAATTCACTTAGTATCATAACCCACTTGGCCAGTATTTGAGTTAGTTTAGCTTTGTTGAGGAGGTATTTTAGTGGATCTATTTTGGCTATTAACTTAATGGCATGAGTTAGCATGTAGTGTCGTAGCTGTTGGGTGGAAAACACTACTACCAGACAAGCCTTTTCAATGGATGTATAATTTATTTCATAGCCATTTAGCATCCTACTGATGTAGTAAATTTCCCTTTCTTTTCCTATTGAATCCTCTTGTGCTAACAAGGCTCCCAATGGTATCTCAGTTATTGCAATGTATAACAAGAGTGTTTTTCCTTCTTTTGGTGGTGCTAAGATAGGTGGACTCATTAGATATTGTTTTAATTGGTTAAAGGTTCCTTCACATTTCTTGTCCCATCAAAAAGAAACATTATTGTGTAGCAAACTGTGAGTGAAAGGATGGGTCTTGTCTGCTAGTTGTGAAATAAATCTTTGGATTGATTGGAATCTCCCTTGTAGAGATCGTAGCTGGCTGATGTTTTTGGGTGGAGGCATCTCCATGATAGCTTTAACTTTTGTCATGTCTACCTTAATCCCTTTTTTTGAAACTATATATCCCAAGAGTTTGGTTGAAGTCACCCCAAACACACATTTCTTTGGATTCAGTCGTACATTGAACTTCTCCAGTTTGGTGAAGATTTTGTCTAAGATCTCTAAGTGTCCTTCTCTAGTATATGATTTGGCCAATAGATCATCCACATAGTCTTCCATGAAGATATGCATCATATCATAGAAAATTATCATCATGGCACGTTGATAGTAGCTCCTGCATTTTTCAATCCAAATGGCATGACATTCCAACAAAATGTTCCCCACGGACATGTGAAGGCTATCTTGTCTTGATCCTTTGGAGCTATCTTGATTTGATTATAACTGGAAAAACCATTCATAAGTGACAACATGCCATGCCCTGCTATTAAATCCACTATGATGTCTATGTTAGGTAGAGGAAAATCATCTTTAGGAAAAGCCTTATTAATATCTCAAAAATCTGTACAAATGTAGATGTTGTTATTAGGCTTTGAGACTGGTACAATATTAGAGATCCACTCGACATAGTCAATGGGTCTGATGAATCATGCATCTAATAACTTCTGCAGCTCTACTTTTACCAATAGGGTAATATGTGGATGCATTTTCCTTAGCTTCTGCTTGACTTGTTTTACTCTTGGTCTGTCAAGGATGCCGCTAGATGGATAGTCCTCACTGTCTCTACACTACCGATATTGATGAACTCTGTGGGCTCAATCAATACTTTTGATCTTTCCTAAAAGTGTTTTGGGAGAGTGTCAAATCTTCCATCCTTCGATGCCTCAGAGAGGTTTTTTCTGTTGGATGCACTCTTTATTTTTACTTTTTCTAGATTTGATATTGCCATTGAATGGTTTTCACCATCAGATCTATTTCTTGTATTATTCATTTTGCAGCTGAAAGATTTGGCACTACCCTATTTGGAAGCTTTGTTATGATGTTCAATGGTGGAATATGTTTCAGTATTGTTGAAACAAAGGAAGTTGACGATGGCATCATTGTTTGAAAAGGTGGGGATATTGAACGACTCAATTTGGTCCTAGTCTATGAGTTTGGGATGTACTAGGGTTAAGGAATCACTAGACTGGTTAAGGTCAGAAATAGTAAGAGTCCTGATGGAAATGTCTTCAATTTTTCCAATAGAAAAGTTGAGATCTATAAGGTAACTTTCCTCAAAATTATTTGTTTCACTCTGAGTCGAATCATCTTCGCTGGAATCATCATTGTGTTGTGATCCTATTTCAAGCAGTCTGGAACCTGAACCTTGTCCCTCCTCGAGTAGGGGTGCATACTTGTGTACCACATCAATGTATTTGTCATGACAAGACTCTTTAGATAATGAATCCCACTCATATTCATTTGAATTAGTTTCATGATCATCACTAGCTTGTAGTTGCAAGATTCTTTCAACCACCCTCTGAGTTATCTCTTCTTTTGTCTCATCTTTATAACCCAGTCCAGTCTTGTCTTTTGGATTGATTAAGAGGGGTTGGATTGTTTCTACAATTCCTTCTTTTCTTTTTCCTACATGGCCTTTTCCTCCGTATCCCATCTTTTCCAAAATGGTGAAGCCTTTTGATATTGTGTTGTTTGTAAATTTGCAGTTGTTGTTTGGGATTCTTCTTCGTCCTTATAAAGCTAGTTCGAAACATCCTTGTCTTATGCTTCATCAACTATGGTTCCTGCTTTTACAAATCGGCCATCAAAGAGTGTAACTAGTTGTGATGACTGTTGTGTTGATGTTGGAGGTTGCCTATATGACTTTGGGGAAGACAACTAATCGTTCAATGAAATATTCACCCACACCTTTATCTTTGACTTGGAATTTTTTCTCAAATTGTTTCGACAAGGCATTTAATTGGGCTTCATGATTTGAGGATGTAGAAGGAGCAACTTCTTCCATTTTCTCAGACTGTTTAGACATGAAATTGGATTGACCTTCATGATTTGAGGAAATGATCAATGGTTTTGACGAGGAACTTGATCAACTTTGATTATTGGTAGGGATGAAAGTGGAAGCTTCTCTGTTATGAGGCACAAAGACATCTTGGACAGATTTTAGGGTGTTGCAATATTGTGGACTATTAGAAGCAGCCGGGATGGTGATTTCTTGGCCACCACAAGGGAATTTCAAACATTGATGTTATGTTGACGGGACCGCTTGCATTTCATGGATCCATGGGCGACCCAATAGTATGTTGTAGGTAAAATCCTTGTCCAAGACTTGGTAGATTACATTTTTATGAATTAGTCCTACTTGAATGGGTAAGAAAATCAATCCCTGTGAAGATATTTCCTCATCATCATATGCTTTTATTGTAATCTTTTTCTTTGAATCTATTACATTTTTAGAAGATCCTAGGGCATGAACAAGCTTTAAAGTACATATATTCAGGCTGAATCCTCCATCTATTAGGACATGTTTGACACGATGTTTATGAATTAGGACTTCAATATGGAGTGCGACATTGTGGGGATGAGAAATAGATGCGTCATCATTTTCTGAAAAGGATAAGTAATGAGGTGCAGTCAAATGTACCACCATGGCCTCAAATTTACAAATTTCCAGATCCGTTGGTATTGTTGTGTCCACTAGGGATTTTTCCAAAATCTCCTTGTGGGCAGGTGAGATCTTGAGTAGTTCCAATATCAATATTTGTGCTGGGATCTTTTGTAATTGGTCCACTATGCTATATTGATTGGATGAGGCAGTAGGGGTTTTAGATGAGCTTCCTTTTAGTACATATTTGGCATGTGCTCTTGTGGTCACGTTTATTGACATACTATCTTGTTTCCCATTGAATTTAATGACATCAATTTGAGTGTTAGTTGTAGCTATATCTGGTTTGATGACATTAATTTGATTTTCAATTGTAATTATGTCTTGTTCTCGCTCAATTGGAATGTCATAAATTGGATTGTTGGCTTCAATAATGTCATAAATCTAAAGTGTTAGATGTCAATTCTGGAATGATAAGTTGTTGAATCATTTTTAGTTTATTGAATGTTAAAATTTGGATTGTTAAATTTGCTTGAATTGCTCTTAAGTTTAGTTTATCATGGTTAGAATGGTTTGTTAGATTTGTTATAAGGTTTATTAAATTAATCAGATTTAGATGTTGTTTATAGGAATTAAGTTTGGTAATTATTTGTTGATTTTAATTAGAAGCAATGATGGGAACTTATGGAAAGATGAAATTGAAGTTTGTTGGAAATCTGTTCATGGAAACTAGTATTTATGTTTTCTAGATTAATTGTCATTTCCTTGCAGTTTATTTTTGTTCTTAAAATAACATTTAATTTCCTGTAGGTCTTAAGATAGATTTATTTCCAAGCAAAATAGAATTAATTTGGATTTCATATTTTAGATTAAGAATTAAAGTAATTGTTAGTCTTCTCCATGAATCGGTCTCAATCAAGTCCAATGAAGTCAGAAATAAGTCAACAGAACTTTAGTTTAGAAAATAAGATAGAATTTATCCTTAGGAATTAGTCGCTGTAGTTCAGCTCCTAAGAGCTCCTAAAGGAGCCAAATCAATACCTAAAGTCACTGTTTATAGTGCAAAACCCCCCAAAAACCCGTGACAACCATCCTTATCGCATATAGCTCTGAGACACACCCGGTTCAATAAATAATTGACTAAATGATGCAAGTTGTGACATCAACGACCTTGCCCATCATTTTTGGCGCCCTTGCCAGGGATTAAAAGATCTGGCTATTACGTGTGAAGCCTTAGTGTTGATAAGGAAGATAGACCTGAATTGTGGATGAGACAAAATAGAGACCATCTAGGGAGGTTTCTTCCATGGAACATTAATTTTTTAAGAAATCTTGATTTTGATCAGGAAGATATTCAACAATACTAGATCAAAAATCAAGAATATAATCAAGAACAACAGATAGACAATCAAGAAGAGAATAGAGATCCATTTCAAGAAGAAGAAATGGGTGAACAACCTGAACGTCCACCAACAAATAAGACCTTCTCTTTTCCTATCAATCTTGAAAGACAGATTGGTGAACCTCCTATGAAAAATATCTCACCCTCGATTTTGCCTACCTTTAGAGGAAAAACATCCAAGGATCCTGATCAGTTCCTTTTCTAGTTCAAAGTTTTGTGTTAGAGCTATGATTACACAAATGATTAATAGAAGTTGAAGTTGTTTCCTTCTACATTGAAAGAATCAACTTTACGATGGTTCATGGGATTAGGCGCAGGAACAATTGCAACCTGACAACAAATGGAGATTGAATTCTTGGATAAGTATCAAGACTATTGTAAAGTAAGGGATAGGAAGGAGGAATTGTTTTGAATAAGGAAAATGGAGGATGAAAGTTTAGAAGACTATGCTAATAGGTTCTAGTTTGTGCATCAGAGGTGTACTAATGTGTTGGATTGTGAAATTAGCAAAACAATATTCCTAAGAGGAATTGATGATGAATCAAGAGATTCCTTGAATCTTATGGGAAAGGGAGACATTAACAAGATTTCCTTGGAGGAAATTGTTGAGATATGTAGAAACTACTCTAGAACTAGGGTAGGGACTAGAAACTCTAGAAGAAACAAGACTCATACAACTAATGTGTCAGAAGTAATGGAGGAATTAGCAAACATGAAAATTGTTTTACTTCTTCATCTCAACATGCAAGGAGATAGGAAGACCACTGAACCATTGTCTATTTATTGCTCCAAGTGTAGGGGAAAACACCTTTTAAGAGAATGTCCATTGAATCAAGTTGATGTTAGTGAGATTTGTGAGAAACCACACTCAACAAGTTCCTATAATCTTTTGGCTAGGATAAAAAGCAATACGAAGAAACCACTAGTGGTCAAAGAGGAGCTTAATTATGTTGGCTAAAGACCTCAAAACACAGGGTATAATGCCAACCAAAGACAGTATGGTTCTACATCAAACTGGAATCAAAACCCTTGGAAAAACCAAAACCAATGGATCCCTCCATATCAACCACAACCACTGCGTACATATTGGGGATAACCTAAATGGATGAATCCCCAATGGAACTAGTCATAATGGCAGGCTAATCAGTAGCCATAGTGGTAGTCAAATCAGCCATCATGGCAACAAAATTAGATGCAGTTCCAACCATGGCAAAACCAAGGGCGAAAACATCCCTAGGGACAAACAACCCTTGCAATAAATGCTCCTAATGCCACTAATGACCAAGTGTATCAGCCTCAACTACCAGCTCAACTAGTTGCAAATCCCAGAAATACCTGTAATGATGCAACTCCCCCTAATTTGAATGTAATTGATGATAATGATATTCAAATAAGAAATCAAACTGTTCAATCTAAACCAACAGAAAAAGCTTAAGAAGGTGGGGAAGAAATTGACACTTCAACATAAATGCAAAAAATTGAAGAGGAACAAAATGTCAATCAGACACCTTACCTTGAGAGATTAAAGGAAGAAAATATCACTCTTGAAAATTCTCAACCCAGTTACATGAATGTTGTTGATTCTCAACTTCTTTGGGAGTTGAAGAAAATAAAAATTGAAATACCTTTATTGCAAGCAATTAAGGACATACCATAGATGAACCAATTAGTAAAATCCCTCTGCATGAAAACTCCAGGGAGAAAGAAGAAACTACCTCCCAAAATACAAGTAGGGACAAAACTGACTGATGTACTATCAAGACGATTGCTTCCTCATAAATATAATGATCCTAAAAGTCCTATAATAACCTTGAGTATAAATGGAGTGGAGGTTAACAATGTCCTAATTGATTCAGGAGCTACCATAAATGTTATCACATCCGATACAATTGAAATTCTAGGGATGACAACTATTCAGCCAACAACAACTATTCTACAGTTAGCTGACCAATCTACTGCTAAGCTAGAAGGTATTATAGAAGAGATCATGGTTACCATTGACACATGGGATTATCTAGTTGACTTTTTGGTTCTTAAAGCCAAAAAGAAAGATTCTAGATATCTAATCATCTCAGGCAGACCATGGTTGGCTATTGTTGTTGCTTTAATTGATTGTAGATCTGGAAGCATGATCATCTCAAAAGATTGTAGATCTCGAAGCATGATCACCTTAGTGTTATGAGGTTATTTGCAAGAAGTTCCCTCAATGCAGATTCGTGTGATTGACCAAAAGGTTTGAATTTTCTGCGGTTTGATTGTGTTTGATAGGGAGGAGGTTTGGATGTGGTATTACTTTAATTGTGGTTGTTTTGATTGTTGTGTTGGTTGACATTTTGATTAGTGCCTTGATTGATGTTTTGATCGATCTTGGTTGTGGTTCCTGATAGATTAAAGACCGGTTTGGCATTCTGTTTTGACAACACTATCATTGGAATTCTTGTTTCTTGTCCAAAATTTGGATTTCTCATTGTTATTGTGATGGTTGGAAGAGCTAGCATTGTTTTATCCTTCATTGTGAATTTTCAATACCCCTCTTTTGACTAAAGCTTCTTCAATTTTGACACCATTTTCTACCATCTTCTCAAAGCTAGGGGGACATTGTAATTGTAGCCTATAGCTCATTTCACTGTTGAGGTTATCAATAAAAATCTCCATCTTTTCTTGTTTGGGTATGGGACGAGCATATCGAGTGAATAACCTTCTCCATCTTTGTAGGAATATGAGAAATGATTCTCCTTGTTTCTGTTTGGTATTACAAAGATCCTTCATGGTTATCTCATGTGAAATGTTATATGAATATTGAGTGATAAATTTTTTGACAAGTTCTTCAAAGGATTTTATGCCTGGTTGTAGTTTCAAAAACCATTCCATACAATGGCCTCCCATGTTGTGAGGAAAAAGTCTCATCAAGTATGTGTCCTCATGAGAAAGCTCAAGACTCATGGTTCAAAATTCTCTCACATGATCTATGGGATCAGATTTTCTATTGTATTTGTTGTATTTTGGGAGGTCACAATTTGGTGGGAATGGTATCATGTTCAAATTACTATCAAAAGGGTAGGGACAAATATCTTGTAACAAGTATCTTTTGGTAGTCCCTCTTTGCATGTCTTGCAATTGTTGTTGAAGTTTCTTCATTTGATGTGTTAGGGCAGCCATTTGATTTGTATTTGGTGTTTTTATTTATGTTTTCTTGGGAGTTTCCTTCAATTTTTTGACATCAAAATCATTTGGTAATTTGACCCCTTGGTTTGCCAACATTAGAAGGTATTTTTCTCCATCCTTTTCAAAGACTTTCTCTAGGAATTTGTGAAATTTGGGATCTTGGTTTGTTTGTTCTATTTCCTCCTATGTTATTTCTTTTGTTTCATTTTGAGGAATTCTATGAAAGGGATTTTCTTCTGGTTCACCCATGGTGTTTTGAGGTTCAAGTTCCTTATCTTTAAGCTTTTGCTTTTGAGATCTTGTTAAAACGGGCATGCAAGTGATGAAGGTTTGCTAAATTTTGATCGTTGTTTAGGAGTGCCAAAGAAATACCTAGGTCGAATAGAATGATGAATTCTATTGATGGTACTAAGGTAATAAAATTTGATGTAAATTGTGTTGTTTCTGGATGGAGGATGACAAATCTTGATGGAGAAACTCAAATTGATGATCAAATTTGGATGTGATGATGGTTGGGCACTTTTAGATGTTTGATCAAAGTTTAGGTAAAAGATTTCACTTGTATATGCTAGTTTTTCCCAGTTTAAAGAAATTTTGGGATAAGGAAAGAACTTCTTTGTGGAAAAGATCCCTAAATCTGGGTTCAAAATGTCGGATAGAGGTCAAATTCAGCTCTCTAGTTATAATTCTGGTGGATGCACTGTAACAATCAGTGTATGCGCTAAAAGGTAGATGTGCTATAGAATGGATGGGATGCACCACACAAAGGATTGGATGTGCTGCAGAATCTAGTGTATGTGCTATAGGATAGCTCAAATGCACCAAAGTTTTAGGTGGATGTGCTATAGTAATTGGTAAATGCGCTACAAAATTAAATGGATGCGTTGGCAAAGATGGTGTATGCGCTATAACAACAAGTGGATGCGCTATAAAATATGGTGAATGTGCTATAACAGCAAGTGGATGCACTGGAAAATATGGTGGATGTGCCAGAATAAGTAGTGAATGTGCTGAACTGGAAAATGTAATAGTTTTCTTGCCAGTTTGTTTGATTTTTCTAGTTTTCAATCAGGGAATTGTTTGTTTCAAATGATGCTTTTTGAATCACGGTTTTCCTTGCCAGTGTGTAATGTTTTGTTTGAAGTTTTTTTGAAAACACATGGGTAAACACATCAAGCATGTACAATCCTAAGGCTATGTAAGACAATATTTGTTGGATTCCCACTTGGATTTTACTCCAGCTGCACCTACTTTTAGCGGATGATTAGATGCTTGAACCCACTAGCTCCCCTCCATGACACTCACTTCTTGGGGAAGCCAAGCATCGGTACCCATGAAACTCCCATGGCATACTTCTCATCTCTACTAAAAGCTACAAAAATGTGGGACAGCTTCAAAATGACCATTCTTGTACTAGCAAATAGATTAAGGATTTTAGCCTTGCTACAACAAAGGGTTTTAATATAGGCATTCCATTCGTGGGGGATCATCCATACAGGAAGAGACCATTGCTTCCCTTCTTGTCGGAACAATCCTCGTGATACTTGAACTTTCCTTAAGTACCCACATTTATATCCCAGTTGGAAGTCAATTGGCTTTAGCGTGTTACTGGTTGGGTCGTTCCCTTGGGTGATTACTTTTTCCCACAAGGCAGGCCCTCTATGGATAAAAAAAAAATGAATCGGTCTGGCTTTTTGGCCACCTAGTTAAGGCTAGAGCATATGCCTACCATTCATCAAACACAACAAAATGGTGTTCTTTTCCTTTCTAATTAATCTAGATTCCTACTTTAAGCAAAAGGAAATAAATCACTCCAGCCCCTACATCAAATTTATCAGTAGTTTCCAATAAATTTTCTTTTACAACATTCAAGATTTTTAGTAGAGTCTTTGACAACATTTTGAAGCCTGCACAATAGAAAAAAAACATTTATTAGTTTCCAGACTTGGGAAAATTTTGCAACGAAAATCAAATGCGCCATTACAATAAGTTAATGCGCTAAAAAGGTATATGTGCTGCAGAAAATAGTGAATGCGCTTTAGAAAATAGTAAATGTGCTATAGAAAGTATTATATGCACTATAGAAACCCCCTCATGTGCCACAAAATGGCTTAGATGCACTGAAGAAGCCTATTGTTGCACTGGAACAGTCGGTGAATGCACCAGAGAATGTTTCGTGTAAAGCAATTCTATAAATAAAATATGAATCAAAAATAAACAACTAAAAACACACAATAGATGCAATGTATTACATTAAGGAAATCAAATTTAATAAAACATCTAATAAACTATTCCTTAAAGTCATTCCATCTTCCTCTATTCTTAAGGATCCTATATTAGTGATCTCATATTTTAGGTATACACTAAATTACTGGGATGACACCTAAGAAACGAGTAGCCATTAAACTAGAATGCAAGAAACTATGCCTACACCTACATGATTGATGAATTTGATGGGGGATATGATAATGACATGCTGAATGATATGTTGCTGTATACAAAATGATGTGAAATGATGCAATGATAAAATGCTAAACTAATGGAGATGCTATGAGAATTTTGTAATGCTAATGCAACAATTAAGTTCCTAGAAATGAATTTCCATTATAACACTACTTGAAATCAAATGCTAAATTCTAAACTAAAATGCTAATGCTAAGATCTCAAATGCTGTAAGTATTTCTGTAGAGTAAACTTATGTTATGCTCTCTATTTGAAAAGCTGTAAATGAGCCTCTATTTATAGATTTCACCAAGGCATCAAGTGAGTTGGTAGCAATGGATGATCAAGATTCAGTCTGGAGAGATCAACGGTGAGAAATGAGGAGGTTAGAGAGAATCAAGGAAGTTGTCCCCTTTAATAGAACAAGCTTGCCAACTGTAGAAGAGAATAAATGGAAAGGAGAAGCCATGTGTCTTTGAGTTTGTTAAGATTGTTGAGAATAAATGTCCATTTTAGAAATTAGAAATAATTAATTTCATGTGACACATGGTGAGATGGAAGATGAGGTGGAAGGAGGTTAGAAAAATATGGAGAAATGTGAAAAAATTTGAATTAAAAATTCAGATTTAATAAGAGGGAATTAATCTATTAAAACAAATTAGTTAAATTTGTTTATTTAATTAAATCATGAAGAAAGTGGTTTAGATAGGAAGAATTAAGAAATATGAACTATATAAATAAATTTTGCAATTTATTTATAAGTAGAGGAAATAAAGAGTTTATTAATTAAATAACTAGTATTTAATTAATTTTCTCCAAATCAATTTTGGATGTATACACTTTGTACTAATGTGAATTAAGTTCTTTTAATTTTAATATCTCAATTAATAACCTCTGATAGCCCTTTAATACAATATTGTAGATGTCCAATTTGAAGTGTTTTGGTGCAAGTTGATGGGTAACAATTAATTTTCAAGATTGTTGACCAATGGATAGGATAATGGTAAAATGGCGAACTGTCAATATTACCTATGGTCTAGTCTAAAAGGGAAAAAATCCCTAATGATATAGATCAAACAAGTTCTATGGTTGAGATAATGCTAATCAAGGTGATAAGTGTATGGTTATGATAAACTTTTGTGATGAAGAAGAAAATTTGAGTACCATGGAATTCCATTTATAATAAGAGTGAAAGTGGGTGTAAAATAAGAAAGAAAAAGGGAAATGTATGCACTTTTATCCTCTTCATTTTCCCCCACTTTGGCATACATGCGAACTGCATAAATAATGCATGTTAAAGTATTAAAAATAACAAATAAATTAAACCACAAATCTAAGGATATATGATGTAGGATGATGTACTATGATTTCTTCATGTAGCAATAGAGAAAATTATTAGAACTCACACACATAAGCCATTAGTAGATATTTCAAAACAATGCAAGTGGAATGAAAATATAATAATTAATATTTGTATTTTACTAAGCATGAGATCAATCAAGTACAAAAGCAACAATATGATAAATTTGAGGCCAAGAATAAATTCCGGTTTGAGACAAAGATATGGGATGTTGTTTATTTGGCCCCTATGGAAACATGTAAAAAGATATGAAAATTCATTATGACATATAGGGTTGCCCTAGATTTGGAATTGATGTGGCCTCCATAATCTATATAAGAATGATCCAAAAATGAAAACATGATGTGTATAGAATTGGTGTGCCCCCACAATATATGTAAATGCACTAGATCATGCAAAATTAAAGAAAAAGATCATGATTCATAAGGTTTTCATGGATTTTGGATTAGTATCCCCTATAATCTGTGCATGCATGAAACCATGTAAATTTGAGAAAGTGTTACAATGTGCATATTATGCCCCCTCAATTTGAGTTGAGTAAAGGAAAAAGTTTAATGACCACATATGACAATGTTTTATCCCTAGTGTGCAAATTAGATGCCATGTTCATGAAGCTATTAAAACACAATTATCCTCAACTACGAGTACAAGCCATGATCAAGTGTAAGATGACCATATGGCTAGTGTAATCATGAAATTGTAAAACATGAGATGTATGATTTGATGATGTGAGAATGAAATTATCATATTTATGTCAATTATGATAGTGGGAGATCCATACAATTCTTGTTGTGCAAAATATTATTCTATAAGAAACATGTGTAACACGTGTAGTAAAATATATTAATATGAACTTGAATAAAAATAATAGAATTGCTCCTAATGTATATCCCATAACTCAACAATAGAATACTCTAGTGTATTCAATATATATCTATCAAACCCTTAAGGTTGGAAAATACCATACAATAGCTAGTAAGAGGGTGAAATCTTCCCAATAGAGCATAAAATCCATTTATAATAATCGAGATGATTTCCATTTCAAAATTTATTACTATAAAAAGGGTATTGCAAAAGACAAGTAATACTATCCCATGCATGTGGGATAAATAGTTTTATTCTAATTAATTATTTGGATTAATTACAAAGTATATGTATCACAATCCTTATTTATTACTACCTAATACACTATAATGTCATGTCACTAGGTACAATACATTTCACCCCCCTTAAACATGTTTCATTCTTGAAACATAGGAAGAAGCTAAAAAAATACTATAGATAAATACAAATATGCCATGCTTGATCATCCAACCATCCATATGCAATCTTTGAGGTGGGTTGTGCTTAATGATACATATACTATAAACTACTATGTTTTGTTGCTTTTTTGAGATCACCATTAAAAATGAGCATGTGTTGTCAAGTCAAACATGATCATCATACATTTTGTTAAAAGTGAGAATGCATGGAGTAATTTTATGTTGTAATTACTAAGTATCTAGGTAATATATAAAGTGGTGAAATCAACACAAGGTTGAAAGGCACATGAACAATCAATCTCTCTTACATCTAGCAAATATTGGAGATATTTATT